>KB297234.1:447236-486153 GCA_000328365.1 Capitella teleta
GCCATTGTAGTACTCGATTCAAGTTGGGCTCTTCTTGAGATTCAGTGTCAGATTTAGGCAGGAGCTGACCAGGTTTGGCTGAAACAGCATTTGAATTGAGAGAATTGAAGTTGGATTCTTCAAGTTGGAATTTTACCTTTTCGAAAGATGAGGTTTTCAACAAAGGTAATAACCGGGTTCATAGGCATGGCATAAGCGCACACTGCTGCCACCATCAGGGAGCAGTCGATGATGATGCTCATGACTCCTCGTTCGAATCGCGAAGATATCATCTGAGGGACATCATTTCCATATCTTAAATATCCCATCAAACCGTAGCAGAATGTCAAGGTGGCGAAAAATGTAACCACTCCTCTCATGTAACGCTGGAAATTGTGATGGTTGCCTCGCATGCTTGACTCCAAGTAAGCAACCTGCATGGCAATATTTACAAATTTATTAATATCCTATTCGCTTATTCGCGTACCACAGGTAATATTTCGAAGGCTGTGAGCATTTGCATGAAACCAACGACCGAGGTAGTCCACACGAACGGTTTCACGTCTCCAGGACTGAAGTCTGGAAAAAATTAGACAAGATTTGCAATCTGAATAAGTTGTATGCTTCTCACCTATGGACACAAAAATTGTGCTAACGACCAGAGTGAGAATAATCGCGAGGGTTGTACAACAGCTTATAATGCTGAAGTGTCGAAATTCCCGAAAGAGAGCGAAGCACATGTAGAGGGGAAGAGGGATGAGTACGAACAGGATGAGCAGACTGTCGCTTGAATCTTCGGCCCGCACACCAGTGGCATTCTGCGTGGAAGTCGCGTTATCAACCGACACTGCTTCGTCACCAGGGAAGACAAGATGATACAGACTGTTGCCAAAGAGGATATGGTAGTTGATGGCGATTCCAAATAGCGTGATTAAACAGCAGTATTCAAAGATTGCTCCGGCCACTGTTCCCATGGCCAGTCGCCCAATCTGGCGGAGGGAAATGTGTTGACTGAGACTTTCCCTCAAGCGTAACATCTTCGACTCGATTTCTTTTTTTTCCGCCTTCGCCTTGCACTTCTCTTGGGCGTTCTCGCAGATTCGGTCGATGGCTAAGTATTTGCTTTCGATCAGCTTCTCAGAGGCATAGCATGTTGCAACTGAGATGAAAGCGATTAGAACTCCCGCCAGCTGAAATTCAATTTAATTTATTCCTATTAATATTATTGAATCACAATGACACTTCTAAGAACAAAGCAATACAGCAATACAAATGAGTTCGATGTGTGCATGAGCATCGGTGCTTTGGGTAGATTGTATATGCATAAGGAGGATGTGTGGCATTAAGACTGGTACAGTTCACTTTCCTTGCTTTCGTCGGTGTCTATATCTTATTCATTGCGATCTCTCATCCATAATGCTTTGATTGACACTGGGCTAATTGGGATGATTAAAGGAACCTACCAGCCATCCTGTCTCTTTGACTGCGAACGGAATTCCCAATGCACCCACTCCAGTCAGAGCTCGCATGAAATTGAAAATATCCGCGAATATATGACGAGACTTCAGCTGAAACTCATCCGCCATCTTGTACAGTTAATTGTGCTCTGTAATTGCTGCTCTACTTGAATTGATACCCCAAAGCAAGGCTGGCAGTGCTGACTGTTGCTTTATGCTTATTTGTATCTATATATATCTATATTGTATCTATATATCTATATATGCGTATATATCCTGAATCCCTGAATGACATTCAGGATACACAACGCGGCTGAACTCATCGTTACAAGAGTTATAATAGACGGAACAAGGCACCCTCAGGATTCATGGGGTGAATGGCATTCGTCATTCAGTTTGAGATGAACTTATTTGAATACTCATGTAGTTGAATAGCAAATGATACGGGATATGAAAAAGATATCTATTGAACAAATTTCAATTGCTTCGACCTAGAAGTAGAATTATAAGGGTATAAGCACATGAAAAGCATACTTGTATATGGATAACTATGATAATATTTATAAATCAAATGAAGAAAATAAAACTGTCATATCAGCGAATTGCCCTCAAATTCTTTTATTGAATTTTCCGGGCGTATCTTGGATAATCATGGTCATGCAGCGGACGTCTGGGCGAAGGGGGGGGGGATTCGATCATCAGAAGGAGTTAATCGTGCCAGTAACTGCATGAGAGACTTATAGGGTGAGTCATAAGTCTATTAACAGTACAAGGGTTGCTCAAAAGTGCTCGGCCTATAACATAGAACGCGTGATAAATGTAGCACCTATTTACAAGATCACACGTATAGCTTTGTTATTTCCCTGGCGTAAGTTGCGTTTGATTGAGCCCACTCCAACCGATATTCCTTTCAAAGGCTCATTTCAGGAGCCAAGCGTTTCATTTGTGGGTCTCTCATAACACTTTCTCTTAACATTTGATCGCTGATTTTAATTGAGTACGCTGCTTGTGTATTGACTTTGCTGTGATGAAAATTAAATTGAATTCTGTCGAATAAATATTTTGTTAACACGGAAAATGTGCTAGGGAGGTGCATTATGTTAAATATTTTGGCTATGTGCACAAGACATATACTTGTGCAATTACTTGTGGTATTTTTGCTGCCTTACAATATTGCATTACTGATAATTTAGTTTACAATATTATAATATTATGTCACTATGTTTCAATATGTATTCTATATAGAGGCTTGAAATTTTCAGTAAATGATAGCCCGTGTAATTACACATACATCGTACCCCCTAATTATCGACGTACGCTGCTTTGTGCATTTTGCTAATGTTTCTGGATTTAGCGAGGAAACTGCGGCATTATTTGACTAAATAATTTAAACCATCATGCTATTTAAGTTATTATGACAGCACCTGTACTTGGACTCAACTCGAGCGATAATGTAACATAATTACATACATTTCGTTCGGGGATTCAGGGGCTGTCGCTGGCACGACCATGAAGCATCGGGTCGTTGTTCAACCAAAAGCAGCGGTAACGATGAGGTTGACCCCGATAAGCTTTTCGTAACTACCTCTTGTCGATTTCACTCTTTTGGAACGCAAGAGAATATCGACATTCAGTAAAACCTTTTGTTTCTTTGCGGTCATTAAAAAAAAAAAAAAAAATCCTTTCATGGTAGGATGGTGTCTTAATAGCTGTATTGTACATGTATTTTATTTAGGTTATATTATCCCGTTATCGTGTTATCCATAAGATCGTTGAGAATAAATCATAACGTACTCAGTCGTGCCGTTCGAGGGGACGATTATGAATATTTTAAGCTCATAACGCACTCGAATGACACCAGCATAAATACTGGCATGTAGCTGGGTGAATATGTAATGGAAATCCATCTAAAGTGTACTGGTAGAAGCCGTTTAGATTAAACTACAGAACTGGAGTAAACAAAAAGCTTATTTTGTAACTTTGGTTCGAAATGGTCACACAAGAAAAGTATTAATTTAGAAAGGGCCTATATGGACTGCTGGTACCATAGAAATAGAATGAAGTAACTGGAATGCTTATAGGGGTCACGTGATCTGTCAGAATTGAAGCCAGATTTAAAGGGACACCGCCATACGAACAGCTCAATGATAACTCGACATGCTGGTGCGTTTTGCTATAAAAAGCCCTCAGTAGTCCCTTTGAATGCCAGGCTACTGCGAATGGGCGCTTTAACATTGCAGTCATTCTAGTAGTTTGTTGGCTGGTACATTCAGCACGTGATGTGCACACGTGCCTCTGGGGTCAAAAATTAGGTTTTTGTCTCGTTTTTAATCCGTTTAGTTTAACCGGGAAGTTCGAGAACCTGTGACGTCACAGAATCCCCCAGAATTGCTGATTAAACTTGAAAATCTGTGAAATCGAAAACGCCTTCGTTTCCATGGAGACAAAAAACAACGTCCAGAATGGCTGAAGTATTTAACTGTCAATCACGACTATAAATACCTGATTTAAGATCAATGAAAAGTTAGTCATGACTCTTGAATTGGGACCTTAAAAAGTTTGCAGTAATTTTGACACACAAAAATCAATAGATTCCCCTAAAGGGCCCCATACTGAACGAGCGACGCATGTCGTTTACAAATTTAAATATGTACATAATCAATTGAAATCGCCTGCTCGCGTCAGCTGTGTGTCTTATATAGTTCGTTGAGTCATGTGCTGATATATGTAAACAAATCATTTGAGTCGTCATTTTTCTGCTCAGGTGCAATGATCGATGGTTTCGTCATTTTTCACGCCGAAAAATTGATTGGCTGAAAGTAAATACAACAATACACGGAGGAAGAGAAGAGGGAGCCGAAACAGAGGACAATTCGACATTTATTTCAAATGAAGCAAAAACGAGAACCAATACACTGAGGTCATTTTTACAGAAAAATCTGCAGATGATAGTATATTACAGTTGAATGAGTTAAATAATTGACTAGATCATTATTCAACAGACTACTGAACAAGGATAGATGTTAGTGATACATATGTGTGACTTTGTCATAGCCCTAAGTAATGTTAACAGAACATTGATGCAATGGTTGCCATGGCAACCCCAAAAAGGACAACTCCTGTGCTGGCTTGCAAGTGAAAGGCGTTTGAAAATAGATTACCAACGATTGGAATTCGTTTGTAAAAAGGTCTTCTGTGCTCTTCGGGGTGTCCTTCAATTTCATTTTCATTTGATTTGGTTCCGTGTTTATTTTTTGGTTTATTTATTTTACTTTTGTTCCCACTTGAGGATTCATTAGAAGACTGGGCGATGTTGATTTCATTGGAGTTATTCAAAGCTACGGAGGACTCAAAGCCTGATGTGGAGTAGCTTTGTGAAGGAATTGGCACTGTACCATTCACAACTTGCCCGAAATTGGTCTCATTTGAGTTACGCCATTCTACAGAAGACTCAACGCTTGCAGTAGGGTAGCTTTGCGAAGGCATTGGTTCTGTGTGACTGGCAGACTCACTGAAATAGGTCTCATTAGAGTTACGCCATTCTACAGAAGATGCAACGCCTGCAGTAGGGTAGCTTTGCGAAGGCATTGGTTCTGTGTGACTGGCAGACTCACTGAAATAGGTCTCATTAGAGTTACGCCATTCTACAGAAGACTCAACACCTGCAGTAGGGTAGCTTTGCGAAGGCATTGGTTCTGTGTGAGTGGCAGACTCACTGAAATAGGTTTCATTAGAGTTACGCCATTCTACAGAAGACTCAACACCTGCAGTAGGGTAGCTTTGCAAAGGCATTGGTTCTGTGTGACTGGCAGACTTACTGAAATAGGTCTCATTAGAGTCGCGCCATTCTACAGAAGACTCTACGCCTGCAGTAGGGTAGCTTTGCGAAGGCATGGGTTCTGTGTGACTCACAGACTCACTGAAATGGGTCTCATTAGAGTTTTGCTGTTTTACCGAATTGTTTACTCTTTGAGCGACTGGTGCAGGTGTAGGTTGGATACTGGACATCAGTTTTTGGGTAGTAAAATTGCTATGATCCATTAGCAATGAATTGATTTGAATATTAGTACCATTTGAATGGTGATTACATGGCCCCATATCACATATAGTGTTATTACTAGCCATACCAATGCAATTAGCACCACCAAATGCTGGCGCAGGACTGTTACACATTCGGATACCTGTCTTCACACCCTGACCACAGGACACAGAACAGTTGCTCCATTTCCATTCACTCCAACCTCCATTCACAGTACATGCATGTGTGCAAGGTATAGTCTCGGTGGCCAATCCAATGCAGTCCAAGCCACCATCAAGAGGTTTTGGGTTGTTACACTCCCTCGTGCGGAACTTCTTGCCATGTCCACATGTTACACTGCAATCACTGTATGCACTCCACTCGCCCCACCCACCCGCAGTGCCACACGTGGTATTGCAGGTCTCAACTTTCGTTTCGTCACCATCGCAGTACGCACCTCCATTGCTTGGGACAGGATTGTTGCAGTGTCTGACGTATGGCATGTAGCCAATCCCACAAGCCTTGGAGCAGTTTCCACTGGGCTGCCACTCGCTCCAACTTCCATTGACTGCAAAATTGATGATGTGATGGACATTTTACAGCAATTCCAGGGATCACCAACCTGGAGGACCACTGCACGGTTTACAGTCGTAATAGTCGCAACACGGCACCCACTCAAAATCATGCCGCAGATCACAATAATCTCCTCCGTGTTGTGGGGTTGGGTTGTTGCAGAATCTCGATCTGGTCGCGTTGACATTCATGCCACACATCTTCTCACAGTCTGCCCATTCTGTCCACTTACTCCACCCACCGTGGACTGGAATGAAGGTTATGTTAGTTCACAGTGTGGATGTAATGTCCTCACCTGGGCAAGGCTCTTCGTTGCATTTCGATACTTCCGAGGCATGCCCTTCACAGACCTTACCTCCGTTTGTTGGAGGAGGGTTATTGCAAATCCTGGTTCTCAGTCTGGTTCCCCCATCGCAAGTTGCAGTACAGCGAGAATGAACACCCCACTCGGACCATTGCCCATTCACAGGTCCTAACAAGAATAATCATAAACGTATTCATCAACAATGTATGTATCATCAATACAATTAAGGGTTACCAGTTGTGGTAGAGTAAACGCTGATGGCTCCATCCGATCCAGTGCCCTCCACACACTTCCCTGATGGCCCCTGTTCAGTGTAGTCATCTTCCTCGTCCTCGGCAATCATGCACTTTCCTCCATCTTTTATAGCAAAAATTGGAGCTCCAAGAGATTTGGCGGCTTCGTAGCATTTCTTATAAAGACATAATAAAATTTAATCTGAACCTAAACGTAAAAATCCGTCTTACTGAAACGGGGTGAATCCTTTGGTCATATTCTCCATCGAGAACTTTTGGTTTGACCCCCGCATCCTCTAAACTCTTCAACAAATCTGGTGTCTCCTCGTCTTCCCAGCAACCCAAACCCAAATACTCTGTGAATAAAGGAATTAGTGATTAAAGTTTAGTTCTAACCCTAGCAATATGCCAACCTAATGAGCACTGGTGAGTGTTACAATCGAGCGTTTCATCAGTTTCGCCAACACAAGGAGCTCCTCCGTTCAATGGAGGTGGTGAATTACACTCCCTTGTCCTTGACTTCTTCCCAGTGTCGCACAACTTGGTGCAGGGACTCCATGTTGACCATAGAGACCACCCACCATCAGTCTTCCCTACGAATGTTATACCATAGAATCATAGACTTTGAGTTTGATCACTTACTATCACAGTTGTAGAGTATGTTGATCTCAGCATAGTCGGACTGTGACATAACGGTGCGTTGTCCTATGTATACTCCTTCTGGGCTAGTAGTAACCAGTGTTGGCTGACCGTAGACTTTGGTGAAGGACTGCTTTCCATAGTGCATCACTGATTTGTAATCATAACCAACATTCTGATTGTTGATGTTGCTGGTTCGCTTATCAAAATTTCCAGCATTTCCTGTAGGAAATAAACCAATGACGGTTTTCTCTGTTATTGATCTGATACCTACAAACCTGTCCGGACATTTTCCCAGACTACATTGACATAGTCGTCTCTATCAGAGCGGCTGTGTTCATGCCAGAAGCCAAGGGCGTGAAGCAGTTCGTGCTGGATGCGACCCATTGCTGTCGTACAGACTTCAGGTAGATTGACTGTTGTCCGTGAATTGCCTCTCCCAATCATAGCGTAACACCTGCTCTTTAATGAAAGGTAGAGGTACTACGCAGACACCCGAGAAACGTACCCATTAGATTTATTGCCAATTTGAAGCCAATTTTTATCTCCAGTTTTCTTTTTGCGGAACTGTATACAAGTGTTGTTCATCATGTCTTCCATGGCTGCTTTCACATTTTTCTTTGACTCTAAAATATAAGAAATTTATTAGGACAAAATAATATATATAAGTTTAACTCTTACTGTATCCTTTTGTGAAGACGTAAGGTACAATAGCTCCAGGCCAGAGGTAATCTTCCTTGCTAACGGCATTCCTTTTCCGTCTTCTAACGAACAAATAAGTTACACGCTATCAACTTAGTGTTCAGTAACAGTGAGGAACCTCCCACCTGCTGTGAAACCCGTTCGGGTCAACGTGTAATTCTTTATCTTCCTCTCTGTGACTGGCACTCATTGGATTCGCCCCCTTAGCCATCATCTCCACCTCAGTGGGTCGCAAAAGAATATCGCTCTCCAAGATGTTGGGGTCACTTTCTGTGACAATAGCCGATTCACGATTGCACATTCATTTGACTTCAGAACCCACCAGCTTCCATTTCAGCAACTTCGTCTGTTTTCATTTGTTCAAGTTCCTCTTCGATCTTTTTCTCTTTATCTGCTTGCTTTCTCAGAGTAACAGAATCCTCTGAATAAAAGTAATCATCATTTCGTTTGAAGAATATGTCGCCCATAGTTACCATACCATTGTTTTCGGCTTGACAAACAAAGGCCAACTTATCATCACATTCTTTCACTCGCATACTGCCCCACCCACTGGACTTGTATTTCATGGAGACGCAGCCTTTGCTTGGAAGGTTTTCGATGTCATTCTTTGAGAAAACTTCCACAGAGAGCTTCTGTGGTACATATTATGGTTACATACGTATAAATGAGAGCTTCTGTAGCACATATTGTGGTTTCATACATGTAAATGATCGCCAAAATCACATGTTCGAACATACCTCTTTGAATAGTTTTCCAGTTGCGGCTGATCGAATGATGTTAGATCCCCTGACTTCCGACTCAGCCTGCAGGACTGTCCAAATCTCAACATCAGACCTTAAAAATATAAATCCCTCAACACGATTCCACTTTCTACCACGCTCTGCTCACCCTCCATTCTGGACACTATTCAGGAAAATGTTGATGAATTTAAGCAGAGGCCCTTTCTTCGGATCTGAGAGATCTCCTCCGATTTTCTGGCACGCCCTCCGCGCCTCCCTCCAATCCAGGGCTTTCGTGTGGAGGGTGTAACACAACCCTCGGAAAGACTTACCATCCTTATCAGCCCCACATGCTAAGGAGGAAAGCAACATGCTTTTAGGGCTCCATTAAAACCTTATTAATACGTTCAACCCATTTTGGGGTATATTCTTCTGTACAGATTTCAGTACAACCTGGACTACAACTCAACCCTTAATCACAGATTTTACACACCTTCGGCTTCTTCAAATCTCCTGCTAAAGTTCTCGATGATAGAATCAACGGTTGGCTTTGCTTCGACGACGCTGGCAAAAGCCGCTAAATAGCAGCAGATGACCCAAACGAACTTCTTCATCGTCCTGACTGCTCCAAATGAATCTATATTCACCCCACTCAGGTCGGTTCAAATTATGTTTCAAAGATCAATAGTGCTAAAATAAGCCTAAAAATGGACGTGTTGTTTTATGTATTTGCATAGGGTTAAATGCCTGAAGGAATTATTACAAAGTGTAATTACTCTTTCTCTGATTTCCAATTGCTCCGATATTTATCAAATGTAATTCTGATTACGAAGCTCTTTTTTTTTATGAAGCAACTACGCCATGCAATTTCTGATGACGCTGATCCATACAGGCAGATGGCATGGAGTAGAGGCTGACGTTGTGTTTACTTTGATTGATTGAAATATCTTTATCACTTTTAGGTGCATACCAAGTCGCGAATTGGGAATCCAGTGGGTATAGACTAATTCTGAGCGTTTAATTGCACCTCATTCGCATATTATACGCTTAGATTAATTTTCTTTCATTCTCGTGTAAATTGCAAATGATGTAGGCCTATATCTGAGCGATTTTGTCATGTTGTATGTTATTACCAGCACTGTGAATATTCAAATATTTAATAGATACATTGTAATTTACTCTAATAATGTTGTGGTAACTAGTTTTTAATTACCCATCATGATATAATCCTGGGTGAGAGGACAACAATCCTTTCTTACCCGACGTTACCCTCTGTACCTTCTTCGACCACGTGACAGCGTGTCATAAGGGTATTGCGGGAATCATAACGTATCCACCACACCATTCATTCATCAATGCACCTAACCTTTGTTTTTTTATCATCGTAACGGTATTTGGTATTCTACTTGAGCCAATGATCCCTACTACTACCTAGATTGCTCGCAGGCATGGTGCATTCCGCCATTGCGCGTTACACTCTTGGGGGCTCTGCAAACGAGCACGAAACAAGAAAATCGGCAGTAGATGCTACAAGTATAACGCACTTGGTGATCATAACACACGCATCGGCATAACGCATTCAGCGACCATAACGTACGAAACGGTCATAATAAAGTTGTAAAGTTGTGAAGTTGTAATAAAAGCCCATGTTTTTATCGGTTTAACCAGAGAATTATAAATTCTTTATAATTGAAAAATATGATTCGTATCTGCACTTCATCAGTTGCCACAATCCCGAACGACAACCTTTTTCACCACGTTCACACAGCCAAGAGAGCAATAATGGGTCCGTTTCACACTCTCGTTGCTACGACGCGGAACCAGTGGGTGTGACGTCATTTGAATTCAGAGTTGAATGTACCTACCGCCTACGTGAATCAACGTCATTTACGTCAAATTACCTGTCGATAGAAAGACTTCAGTTATAATCGCTCACAACTTGATGCTTTCTTGAAATGGAGATGGCTGCCGGAAGTAAGCCTTCGCGCCAATTCAGAACGAGGCTTGTTGGCCGGGGGTATATGCGCACCAAAACTGCTTTGAGCGATCCAACCATATTAACATCCTTGACTTGAGCGATATCCGAATCATTATGCACCAGAGAAATCATATACTATAGACGAATCACACTTATGTTTATGACTGCCGTGACACCATGTTCTTTCCTTGCAGTGTGTGTTTATGTTTCGTCATGTACAGCGCTGCATCTGGAATTATTCTGGAAGCGTGACGGAATTGAATTCGAAAACAGGCAGCAATGTTATTATGCAGTGAATTGCATCAACCCAGTCAAGGGTTGATCCGAATACTTTGGGTGCCTGGTATACGGAATCGAACTGCCTAGACGGTGGCGATCCGCCTGGGTGCTGGCCAGGGCTTCTTCCTGATACCATCTTGTGTGTTTATTACTGATGCGCATGTCCAGGTTTTTACTCAAGTACTTGGGATCTAACGCTCGATGGCCCAATAATCCACAAACAATCGACCATACGACGCAACAAATCCTTTCAAGAACGAATGTTTCAAGTTAAAGTTAGAGTCTAGTTTACGTTTGGGGTTTTGACCTATTCAACTAAACCCCGGAACCAAAATACCTCGTGACAGTTGGAGCGGTGGAATAAGATTGGCGAAGAAGTCAAAATAACAATTGAATATTTGCCATTCCAAATTCCGATGTCTGCAAAAAAATACCTGTGTTAAACGTATATTCAGAGACGAACCATTTTTATTTTCATTTATTGTCTACATAATTATGACAGAAGACGTGAAGTAACCCTATTTCGGACCCCATCGTACCCATTGTAAGGCAGTGCAACATACACCCTCAAGATATCAAGCTGGCCTCACTTTACTTTATGTTAATTAAAAACAATTAAGATTTACACTGATACAAACGTCATGAAATTGAAATGCAATCAACCAAGATGAAATCTTCTCATCGATTTCTTGTTTATTCAATTCTGATGAGTTTCTTCGTCTGTCAATGAGGGCGTATTCATATATGCATCATAAGTAAACCTGGTCGAAATTGTGGTCAATATTGTTACATAACCGAAATAAACTTGTTTTTATTAAATTTAACTCTAAATAATGTGTGGTTTCCTCTCCTAAGTATGTCCCCTCATCTTGTCATCCTACACCGAGTAAACTGCATTGGTTGTAAACACCGTTTGGATCTGAGTAATGAGGAGGTTTCCCATTGAGTGTATCACCAGTTATGTAATCTCCCTGGGTTCTGTACTACACACGGTAATGCACACCAAGTGCAATAAATACTGACACATTTCCCAACGTTGCTATGAAATGAGTTTAATCGAAGTTCCAGGCAACGAGAGTACGTAGTTAACTAGTTATAACAAAATAAAGAAAGTAATATGACTTACATATTAAAACTTGTGAATGTACATCATTCATCATAAAACGATAGAATGATTGACAGCATTTATTAAAAAGCAGGAGACACTGATTTCATTTCTTTCTTTCTTATTCTTTTGGTAGACCTTTTCTAATGTTAATTCAAATTCAATTTTTCAGATTTTTCAAGTGGCACTAAAAGTAATTCAGCATTTTAGTAAGCACATGCATGAGCGTGCATGTTTTAAACCCAGAATTTTGAAGAAAAAAACACACCCATGGTATTTCTCTTTACTTATTGATTTTCCAGGTGCCTGGATCCGTGTCGTTTCATGATGTAATGGCATTCAACATGTATGGATGGCTGGTGCAGGTCTTTGCGTATGTAAGTCACTCTTCGATAATCCTCTGTTCAGGGTCAAAGGAATCTTTGATAATTTGATAAGTAGCGACATCGCTCTGGTGTTGCCCGCATTATGACAACCTTCAACAGAACAGATCAAACCTTAATCATACTAATCTCAGTGGGCTCATGATTCGTGTGATAGATAATACACTGTACTTATAGTTATAAACATTCATAATCATTCTAAATGCAACAACGTTACTCGGCGCGGATTCAAAAAGTGGAGCTACTTTTCGGCTTCTGCGTCACGTGCAGTGACCGTCAGTCATTCGTGGTCTTTAATAATATGCGTCCAAGTTTCATCTTCTGACGCAATGATCGGCGCGAAGCCCTTAAGTTAAAAAAGCTTCCATTCTTGACAGAACGAGTGAAGTTTCCGATTAATGTTAGATATATTTCCATTTAAAGGTTTTGAAGTTACGAAATTTTGGTAACCGTAACTAAGTACCACCCATCAGCCATGCTATGGGAGGAGGCCTTCATTCATCAATATTGGACAGAATCGTCTGAAGTCGAGTCCGCATTATGAAATGTTGAATTAACTGCTCGGGTGATCTAAACGCTGAAGATACAAGTATCAAATGGCAGCTCAGGAATAAAAGAGTGTGTATTGTTAGTATTACTATTAAATAATTAATTCGTGATACGAGTACTAATAACTGACACCTTGCCCTATACTTGAAATCCCAACCCTCCCTGACAAATCCGACGTGCGTGCTTTGCATGACATGCATGTTACCAGAGGTGTGTGTTAAGCGTGGAAGAATGCCCGCGAGAAGCTTCCCCTGTTATTTAGCGGCCACTACGACAAATAGAGAGCCCTTGATCTCCCGTACGAGAGCCCTCGCATGGCATCCTCATGACATGATCAGGTCCTCGTCTATTCTGTTCATTCACAGTTTTCATTTACGGACATATTTCATGAGATTACACCTTATGTTTGAAGACGGAATTCGTCTGACGTAACACGGCTTCGTGTGAACATGCGTCATCTCTCGACTTAATTCTCACCCCCGGTCACTGTCATGCGAGGTGCTTGTCTGCTTCAAAGGAATGAACGCTCGTTGATACGCACTCTTTTTACACCTCCTGATCCTATTCAGATATGAATCCTATTCTGGGCATCATAGCTGGGGGTCCCTTGGTAAATAGATGCAAATTGATCCAATATGGACAAGGCATACCTTGTCCATACTGTTAAAAGTATGTATAGATACAAATGTAACTTTACAGCATGCAATAAATCTAGTTGCAATGTGTTAGTGTGTAATACGATTTTGGTGTCGGTACTGTAAATGCTAACATCATAATGTATTCCTGTGTATGGCGTTTAATATTATGCTAATCCAACCTCATTTACCGGGTGGTGCGCGTCTAATTCAAACCAAGATTTAAGGAATCTCATCAACGTGTGACGTAATGGAACTGAGATTTCTATGCAGCAGAAGAATTGGTGAATAAATTACACTGATCAAAAGGAAAATATATTTCCTTCCAGAACGAGTGTAAATTATAGTTCAGAGATCACAAAGTTCTTCGGCTGACTAGCCAAGCAGAATGGACAATGAAGTCTCCTGGCCAAGATGGACAAGACCTCATGCCGTGTGTCTGTAGTAACAATGGACAAGTAGATGACTCAATGATGATGTGCTACTCTGAGAAAGCGTGAATGTCCACTGAGATTTAGACCGGAGATGAAGAGGGGTCAGCATGAATCATGACAATTTCATTTCAGCCTGTCATCCGTGTCCACGTGGGTGCCCACTATAATAACAGTGGTCAAAGGCAACACCGGCCACTCGGCGTACCTCCCTCTGTCTCCTTTCTTCCCCAAATTAAGGCTTATTCTCCGCTGACCCCTCGCGGGAGCCTAACCTTCTTGTGAAGCCAGCTCCTTGACCATCACCCTTGGCCATCTCAGCATGCGCCGAGCACAAAGAGGGTAATTTTTCCTGAATTTAGATGCATCTACACCGTATGCTTCGCGTTGATAGTTATTCTAGACGTGGTCAGACCCCTGGCCTTTGCCCTGACCTTATTAATCGTATCTTTTCCGGTACATGTCCGATTCAAATAGGCGCGGGTCATATGGGTCAAGCGTCCATGTGTTTGCTTCCTTTGAAGTGGGTCTGCGTTCAAAGCCAGCGTTTGCTTTTGCCTTGACCACCATCATTCAGAGCAAACCCTCTCACTGACCAACTCACAGACACTTCACCCGCTGACCCCACCTTCATGTATATATGTGCAGCAATGAATGACTACAAGTAAACCCAGACTGTATGTCCAGCATAAATTATGTTCGTTCTCATGGGTTTCGGTTTCATAGCATTAAATTCCTTTTGGACCCCGACATTTTTTTTTTTTTTTTTTTTTTTTTTTTCAAATTGGTTCGGCCAAGTGGAGCTACAGGTGTTTGGGGTAGAGGGCCGCATGAACATTTGTGATACATGTTCCCGATTGTGAATCCCAAGCACGCATGAAAATTCTCTTAGGAATCCTTTGTGGTCAGGTAACAAAAGATTAGGGATTCAGCCATCCACACTTGCAACACGCTTGTGGCCACGATTTGAAAGTGTGTACTTGCAAGAGTCAAACCGAATCCCAGCATGCCTGGGGTGAGGTTCCCTCAGGCCCCCTGTGCTGGCAATGAAAGGAGGGAGAGCGCTTGATTTCACCGGAAATCAACCAAAATGAGAGATAATTATCATCCCTTAGATAAAGTGCTTGAACAGCCAACAAAAGACAGTGACGCAACCGACCAGCGCTTATCCGTGTTACAGCATTGCTACACCTGAGTCGCGAAGTCATCGGAGGGAAGGAGAAAGCGAACCTCATAGAGAAAGGTGTAGTTAGAGTGGAATTAATGCAAAGGCAATCGAGAGTGTTGTGCTATTTCGCTAAAGGAATCTTTGTTTCGCTCTTCAATCACGGTTCTATTGTGAAACGTGAAAACCTACTGTTAAAGGCTCCCTTGGGAATTCAATACGAGGGGCAGATAAGAGGGGTAGGCCGTCAAGGGGAGGAGACTCTTGTCATTTTCTTTGGTCAATGCCCTGAATATAGCCCTCAGGATGTCCACCATATTGTTATAGGTAATGAAATTCATTGGGCGTCGCATAATTCGCTCATTGCGAGGTCATAATCGGGGGTGTTTAATGCCGAGTAAAACCTTGATGGCTACCTGTCTGGCCCGTCAGAGAGCCCTTCCCTTTGATTAGCATACCGGCCACCCGATTACGGTGAACGCTCGGTTACACCCTCCTGCATGTGTAAATGACCCTTCGCATTCCAAATTGAAATTATTCTCAAGTTCTGTGTTGGTTTTTGCGCATGCGCATAGCGTGTCTGTCACACGTGTCAACGAATTGGGTGCGTGCGCAGCCGGATGTTCACAACCCGAGCCACAACTTTCTGGAAGCTAATAATTATACTGATGTGTATCCACTGTATACCTTACTATATCACGGAGTATGTAAATGCTGGTTTTGCTGAGCATTTCAATGCCACACAAGCAGAATTTCAACCTCGCAATTCACTTGCATTCACGAAGATCACAATGGCTGCTCATGCTCACAGCGGAGTGTTGGTCTCTGCTCAAGTTTCTCTTCGTTACTTTGATCAAAGCCGCCAATCTACCCGCTCAGCTGGGCGAAATAATTTCACCGGGTTTTTGCATCAAATTACAATTGCAAACGTTGTTTATCAAACAAACGATCACCGGTGCACGTGCGAATCGACCCCCACGGGTACTTGCTGGCTATGCTCACTCTGATCTTACGTTTCACCCGACATGCCCGTCATTTCGATCACGTATCCGATTGCGTTGTCGGATCGGCATGACTTCATTAACAGCGAAAGGGAAGGTGTTGTCACGTGACTTGCAGGTGCTGCAGGATGGAATTTGTCCAAACAGACGAAGGATTCGCATCGAGTGGATGGTGTGACCCAAAATGCCATGACTTAGGTTAAGACCATCCCTAGTTTTAGGTATGGCGTGGGTGAATATAAATTTCAATAGACGTAAATATACGAGAGTCTATAAATATTACAAGATGCTTTTGAAATGTTATCCTATACATGGTGACATGTAGATACTTATTTTAATTAAGGCCTAACTGTAAATAGCAGCAAACATATACATGTGTATATGCTATATGTTATTGCCAAGTATGTTCACCAATCCATTACCATTATTTGGACATCCACAAGTTGCAACGAGAATGGACGAGGTTTTTATGATGTGAACAAGTCAGCTATCAGTAATCGCTTTTTGGCGCAATGAAGTCGCCAGCTTCTGTGGTTTGTGGTCGAAATCTGTTTTCTCAAAAGCTTCATTCTCTTCACTGTCACGTTTTACGCCAAGGGTTCCCATAGAAAAATAAGACCAAATGCTTTCAAATTGGTTGTTGGTGAAGTATATATCATCACATATAGACACTCCGTTACATGGTAGATCCATCGTACATGCAATAAACTATCCAGTTGATGAATTTGAAATTTATTCAAAATTGTGTTCTGCCTGCATGATAGATCGCGATTTCATTCACGTGTGGTGATCGCGTGCTGGGGCTGTCTATATATGTGTCCTACAAGTAGTCGATTACACCGCAGCATAACAGCTGAGAGCTATGAGTGAAGCACCATTCATCATTTCATCTCAACCAATTGGGAAATCGACAAAGAGCAAACCAGAAGCATGCACGCAAGCGAGCGCCGCTTTTGGGGACTTTTAGGGAGCGGTCCCTGCAATCGACAATTTCGGCCTTTTAACCGTTTGGGTGGGAAAGAAAGCCTCTCGGTTGGCTGACCACCCAGATGACCACCTATGTTTCCTCTATGAGAAAATGACCAGAGTCATGTCCGTTCTATTCCCATTGAAGATGACTACACGGCCTGTCATCAGTTTGTGTATAGGCGACGGGTTCTTTGGACACAATTAGAAGTTGCATGCCTTCATAATTAATGGCTTCGTCAATTGTGGGAGAGGTCCGTCTCACTAATGTTATGTATCAACAATCTTAACATAATAATAGTCTCTAGGCACTATTATGTAACTTACGTAACTTATAATAATAGAATGTGAAGGCTTTAACATTGCCAAATATTTCCGAAGTTGCGATTACGCGAATTTTTTTCTTCAAAATTACACGTAATTCTTTTCCAGAAGAGTGAGGCCAATCATAGAAATATAGTTTTGATAAGGGGAACATTGATAGGGTGTTGGGTTTGTTGATAATAGTTAAGCACCCACGCATGTGAAATGCAGAAAAGTACCATAGAAGAAGAATAAGATGCAAGTACTGTTTTGAAAAACTCAAAATATATGATCACTTATTACCTAAGCCAAGCATCGCACGTAAAAGTAGCGAATTTGATTCACGCCTTTGATTTAAAACGTCATTATCAAATAATGTAAATTCCAAGATTGAACAGTTAAAATGATTTACCTTAAATTCTTGAAAACCATTTCAAATACTATTTCTATATAACACCGTGATTGCCATTGCGAAATTTGTAATGCAGATTCACATGCTTGTCGAAAGTTACGTGAATTGATTGAGGTGAAGTCGATTAAGGAAGATGATCTTAATCTCATCAAGGAGTTCCCTTCAATAACAACGGTAACAAAAATGTAAGAATATTGAGGTAACAAACGTTATTTTATTCATGAAAAAAAAAAAAAAAAAAAAAACGAAAGAAAAACTGCCCCGAGGTTTGAGCTCACAAGGCGGCAATGGAATGATTCACAGCATATCACAGTTTGCATCACCAAAACAAGAAATCGGTTACCAAGGACGCCACATGGATCTCGATTGAGCATTGAATAGGTGTAACGGTGGGGAGTTGACATTGCCGAAGAGGCCTTGAGGATGGTTATCAAGGGCGCTGGGACTCTTCTTGAAGCTGAGGTTTTCAGCCAGGTGTTGGTTCTCTTTCTCTGGAACGATGGTGATCGTTTTCTTTGGGGCGATGGGCGTGAAGGCGATGGGTGAGACCAGACGTTCTCGCTTCGTGTCGAGGTTTAGAGGGCTGTCACTGATGCTCGTGTCTGATGACGAGAGGAATGAGCCGTCGCTCGAGGAGGAGAATGAGCTGTTGGTGATGGTTGAGGTAGGAGAGACGTGGGCGGTGGGCGGGGATAGAGGTTGCTGGTTGACCTGGGTTGGGGAAGGCAGGGATGTCGGGGAGGTAGCACCGTTCGAGTTCGCCAGCAGGTACACGGTTTCACCCGTGGGCAGTTTAGCGGGGAGCAGCTGCATGCAGGGGGTGGCGGAGACTGTCGGCATGCCAGAGTTCAAGATACACACATTGCTGGAGCCAGGGAGAGCTGACAGCGAGGTTGCTGATGGCGCCTGCTGACGGCTGATCTGGATGTTCGTGGGCGCTCTGCTGGTTGGGGTGAGACAGTTTGCCAAGTGCGAGAGCATCCTGCCTTTGACGTCAGTACTCAGGCCATCCACGTTGCTGAGGTATTTGGTGACTTCGCTGGAACATTCGTTGAATCCAGCGACGTACTTGCTCAGAACGGCGGGGTCAGCTGAAGAAGATGAAAGAGGCGTTAGGCATATGTCAGAGGGCGACGTGTTCCAATGGATGCTCAACATAAAAGCTGCCCCTTATTTCCCAATTAAGCTCGTTGAATACATCGGCTCAGCTTCCATGCGAACGCAAGCAGAGCCGCTGACTCCAATGAAAGGAACCTGGCCTCCAGGGCGCCTATCTCGCCCCAGAGGTCAGCCCCTTTGACCCGTCCGGTCAAGCAGTAGTGGACGGTGATTTTGAGATTTTGAATGGTCAGCCATTCGGAGCGAGAGCGAATACTTACTGGAAACCTGCGGCTTCTTCATATTCTTCAAATACTTGACTGTCATCTCCAAGATGTCTGCTTTCTCCAACTTGGAGTAATACGAACTCTGCGAAGACAAAGAGACGAATAAGATTAGGAAGGCGACAATGCGCTAAGTGACAGCGTCCGTTGGCTGCATGTGAAATCTGAAACGCCCTCTTTTCATGGAACAGTACGGCAAATGTCGTTTGATCCTGCCCCGTTCACCCTCAGCACAGAGACTGGTGCATATCCCTTCTTTGTTAGAGGAGAATATTCTAAGTGTATGTGATAAAGGAATTCCTATTGTGTTTTCAATTCGAAGCAGACAACTTAATTAATTCCCCGAAGTGGAAATTTTATGACGACGGTTTACAATTTGGCGTTGCGTCACAATTGGCGACACTGGCATTTCCCTCTTCATTACTGCTCGTTATTATTGTTACGTCATAAGAATCAACTCCATAGTGACCGTTAAACACCTCAATTCAATTTTATTCCACCCGCACAAAGTCTTCAACCGCCAACTGCGCAAAAAGATGGGGGAAAACACTTTTATCGTAAATAGAAAGGCGTTTTTTTTTTTTTTTTCGTGGCCGCACCAGTGCGCGCGAGCAACGACCATCCCTAGGGACAAAATTGTCACTTCTGATGCAACCATCCCTTCCTCTCCACCCTCCCAGTCACCCGCCTCCCGTTTCCTCTCAAAATCGACATAATATTTTGAAACATTAGATAAGCCTCGCCTGACTAATGGCGTAATTCGGTACAGCTATGACGTCACAAAGGTACAAAGTACTACAAACCTCTTTCTTAGTGACCTCCATAAGGATGGCTTTCAGCTGGTCCAGGCACTTATTGATGCGCTCTCGACGCCTCTTTTCCATCAAGGGCTTGTTCGACTGCAAGGAAGGAAGAAGCAATTGGATAAGATCACAGGGATTCGAGGGTAATGAGGGGACCATTCCTCCTAATTGAGCCTCGGCGACCGTATGCTGCCCGTGAGAGGCCCATCAACAATGATCAAAAGCGAAATCCCTCCCCTGTCTTCAAATTGAAATTTGATGAATGGGTCAGCGACAAAAGATGGTCGCGACAGGAAATCGGCAAGGTTTCAAAAACAGGGGAGAATTACAGGCAGAAAGGGCGTGCATCTTGGCACAATCATGACACCTGCATAGCATGCTCAAGAACCCATTACCTCTGCCTCTCGTGCAAATTCAGTCCAAATGAATTTCGAGATCAAAGAACCCGATTCGAATGGGAAGTAGCATTTAAATTCATACGAAATTAGCCACATCGAAAGTTTACACTTGATGCTGTCTAAAGTATATATATGCAATGCCTGTTCAGTCAGAATCACTCGTGTACAGCATGAGATTCAGAAATCCAAATTTTGTCTTGTACATATAAATTGTACACAGTAATCCAAAAGATTGCGAGATTGAGGCACCTCAGCAGCTCATTGCAAGACCTCTTTGAGGAGGTGTGAGGCGGCCGAATGAGCCGTCAGGGCCGCAGAATAGGGCACCAGGCGTCGACAGATGTTCCATTCATCGGTTACACCTGCCCATTTTCCATATTGTCATAACTGTATAAGGAGCAGATGTCTCCTCGATCCTAACGGGATCAGCGAGGCATAAGATTAGCTGCACCGCCAGGACAGCAGCCACAGGTGGACTAGCGGGATTACAAAAGTTGTTCTGGATCCCCGTTGGACGGAGATCCAGACGGATATGGCGGATCCTTACCTTGCGGATGTCAGAACTGGATCGCTCCCTGCGTGGCATGTCGCTGTTGTTGCTATGGTTACTGTTCTCATCTTCGTTGATGATGAGGTTGTTGTTAAGATCCATGATGGAGAGTAATCCTGAGAGGTGTGTAGGCGTTCGATCCTTTCTCGGGTTTGAAATAGCCCTCGAATCATTGGCGGTTATATCGAGTCAAGAGGCCCGATAGAATGCCGCTAGATGCGGTCACGGGTGGTGGATCCGATGAATCCAGGGGGTGGGTCGCACGGGCTTGATCAAAAGACGAGCGCATCCAAGCGTGCCGGACGCAACCAATCTCCTCACATGAGCGCTGCACACCCCAAGTCGACCGCTTTCCGAAGATGCCCGAAGTGTGCCGAATGAGGCCCGAGCGCAACCGTTACACGCGAGCATAACATTTACCGACCAATCAGCAGGCGAGGCGGATTTTTGAACGCGACTCCCTCGTGCCGTGATGATAGACAGAAAAACCGTTGAAATAGGGGTTGGGGGTTCTCTCTCTCAGCTGAGATACTAGTATACTTATGTGCATACCTATATAAAGTACTCAGGGTTGAAGATATGCGAGTATGCGTGTGTTCTGCAGAAGAATTCGTAATATTCTCATTCAACCAATCCTACGGATGTGTCGAGTGAAAGGGAGAGGCGGGAGTTTTGATGTTTTTTTTCGGGTTGTGCATGTAAAATAGAATTGACACAAAATATGCCTTATAATGTGCAGTGCACAGTAAGTTGAAGTTATAAACTGAATTCGTTCCCACGGAACAAAGTCGCTTTATCTCCATACACTTGTCAGTTGAATGAGGTTGCAAAGGACCCTTGAATCCAATCGACACTTGTGTACAACCGACACCTCATATCATAGATAAACCACTGAATACTTATGAAAGTCAATAAATCAACACACGTTGAAGGTTTTAACGCTAGGTCGAAGCCCCAAGTTTCAGTTTCTCGCGCAGTGCCAGTAGTATGATGTACAGGTAACAGGGCCATGCGAGGTTGCTCGGGTAGTCAACCCACTCACATGCACGAAAAATAGTTTTTTTTTTATGGTTGATGAGCCGGTCTTTGAAAGGGGGTTACGTGCATGCGACCTAGCTTCTTCATACAAGGGTTAAAATTATTTTAAGCACGACAGAAATGAAATAAACTTTGAGTGAAAACCACCCGTGGGAGAGTGCGCAAAATACCGAACCATGAAGCAAGCGACGTCTATAAAAAAAAGAGAAGAGAAAACTGTTTCGCAATGCATTACTGCTTGTCACTGCTTCATTCTGATTTCTTCATCGAATTTGAAAAGCAGAACGGTCCGAATTACTTTTGAAATTTCAGTAATTCGATCCATTGATCTTCCTTGACCATTGGTCAATATTTAACACAAGGGTGAATAGGGGCATTGCCTAGGGCTGACCACTGTCCATAAACTACCCCCTACTGTCCAATTAAGGTCCATCGCAAGGTGCTTTCAACGCCTCTCCTCTGCAACTCTCGTGTCATTGCTTGGGGCAGGGTCTTGGCTGATTATTTCTTGAATATGATGGCCGTCGGGTATTTGGATGGAGTCATAACCCGATAACTGTTGATCGATGACCGAGCTGGTAAAGCATGCAACACAACAGGGTTTGAATTTCAAGTGTTTGCATGTCAACCCCCATCAGCAAACTCGCACCATTGACACTCGCGAGCAATAAACCTCACGCAACACGCAAGGTTTGCTTTTTTAGCTGGTGACTGTGACGTCATCGTCCGGTTCCCAATTGTGACGTAAAGAGGGTTGTTGGGGCGCACTCTACGTGATTAGCGACCATTCGGAAGCGAATCATCGCTAGTTTCCTGAGCTGCGTATACTTTCTCATTAGCTGTTATCCTGCCAAACAATACTATAGAAGCCTCACACAATGCTCACTTGCATAACACCCTTAGGCGTAATTAGAGAGCGAACGAGCAGTTACACCCTGAAAGCGAGGGTCGACACCCCGACACCCCTTTGCGTGAATGCAGTGAATTCCAGACAAAGAATGGACCGGTGCGTAGCCGTATCATTATAGACATGGCTTGAACTCATTTCAGTTACTGATTTCTGAAAGAAGTGAACACAACCTTTTGTTCAGCACAGGGTATGAAGAAGCATTGTACTGGCATAGATAGGAAATTGCACGTAATTCCCTGCTATTGAAGCAACGTCAGGCATTCTCATGAATATATTCAAAGAGAATGAAGGGCTTAATCCTTGGATTAGGGATGAGGACCCTTCGTAACTGATTAAACACTTTTTAAGGCCGCTCTTCCTCATCGCTGGAGGCAAACAGCCTGAAGGGGCTCAAATGGCCGATCGAAGAAGGTGCTCCACCAGGCAAGGAGGGGCTTTGGGACCTCCTGTTGACTCAGGCTGCTCAAAGGGTGAAAAGGGAGAAATGACCCCGTGACCCGGATGTGCATCCTTTTTTACACGCATGCGCATTCGAAATCGGATTTATCTGGTCTAATATTGACAGAGACTGGTAGAGCCGTGCTTTGCAAGTCGGAAAATGCGAGAAAAAAAGAACCATCAAGACTCTGGTTTATGCGCGCATGCATGCATCACTCGAGTCATTCAGCTGACACTACTGTATGTTGAGATGGTGCGAAAATTCTGCCATTATCAGGCAAATTGTGTGTGTGCGCATCTTAGCAGTGTGACACTGACAATGCCACCGGCAATATAATACCATGGCTACAGCCAGAGCGGCATGCCTCGGTCAAAGACCTTGGAGAATCCCATAGTGATGGCGCATTCAAATGTTGCACTGAGATGCGCAGCGAAAGTCGTTGCATGAATTAGAGCAATGAAATCGCCACAAAATCCCTGATACCATCTGCGGTTTACGAACTTTGCAAAGTTGGTTGAGGACCAAGATTGAGCTGATATCAGAGGTCTGCAAGATAATGATGTTACGACCTCTGAATCATGGCCTCGTGAACGTGTGAGGCGGACTGGACAAAACGACTTCTCTCCGATAACCATCTCTCTCACTTTCAGCGTCATCACCCACACCCCTCTCACGGGAGCTGCCCCTCACACCTTACCAACTTTCCATCTCTCTGATCAACATATTAAATGAAAATTACGCACTCTAGGACATTCTAGAAATATTACAATACTTAGTGGAATTATCCCGAAATAAACTTCCATAGAAAATCCGTGATTACATCATTTTAACAGCATCCAAACAAAGCAGTTGTCTGCATTCATTCACAGGCACTAACGCCTCGCATGTTAGAAAAGGTCCTCCGGCCTAAAAGACGCAGCCTCTGACATAATGTCCATTGCCACATAAGCACCCCTCAATGGGCATCAAAGCAGACTGTCTCTTCATTATTTGATCATTTTCACCTGACCACAACCAGAAGTGCATTTATTTCTCATCAAGTTTAGGTGTTGCGTTGATCAACTACTTTCACCACGGGTGAGGAGGCTTCCCAATCATCTTGTTGATCGTGTCGATTCGTGCATAATGTTGTTGATCACACATGTATACTAGAGATCAAGGATCAGAGGTCAGTCTGAGATCAGAGGATGAAGCTTATCGACATTATATTACCAGTACACAGCATCAAAGCGGTGCCATGTATGTAATTTATCGTTCTACTCAACAGTGTCAACGAATTGTTCAAGTACAAGCCAAGCACAGACATGACATAATTATGATCTCAATTATCCTGATTGCATCACGTTATCTGCAGATTGGACCCTGAAGAGGGTATCTAGAGTGGTGGCATGCATGGGAAAGACAAACAGCCACGTATCATGCAGGTATGCCATTGATAAAGAGGACTCGAGCACTCTCCTCTCTGCTTGACCTGTGTCCTGTGTCATGACTAGGATTTCCTTATGAAAGTACAAATTACATAACCCTTAGGATACTTATAATGTGTATATGAGAACCCTTTCGTATCATTCTCAGCCCGTCTTTATAAGCGATTGCATCACTACCAAGGAGGTGATGTAACAAACCATTGCTAACACGACATCTATTCTCAACTTCTCAGCAAAGAAAAATAAAAGAACAAAAAGAACAAAAAGAAAGAAAAGCAAAAAGAACTGATGGAATTTTTGTTACTTTTTTTTTCTCTCTACTCATTGCAGACTTTTTCACATCGCATTTTTTTTCTCTTCGTTTACCTGAAACGAAGGTAAAGGTTACTCCCTAAAAGGGAGTAACCTTTCTTCTTTCATTCTCTCTGCTTTACGAGTGGCCAGTTTCCAACAATCTTCCCTGATCCGCGATTCCCCATGCTCCCTGGTAGTTTTCTCATCAATCTCACGACAGGGATTTCTCCTGTGTAACACACTGATGGAGCACAATGAAGACACCTCCATTAATCATATCACTGTTGCATTAAGCTTGATTATGAAGATAAATTGGAGACGAACATGCAAGGTACAAAGCTTCTCTGACCTCGCTCAATCAAAGGACGGAATCTCAAGATAGGGAAGAAACCCCAAAAAGTTCTAAGCCCCTCGAAAATTACCCCCTTTCATGTTTTGAGGGTTTTAGGCGGGGAGCTTTTAATTCGCCATCAGAAGACAGGAGGGCGTCAGGGGAACAATAATTGGATTTTTTTTTCTCTTTCTGTCCATTTATTTTGCTTGTAAACGACGGGGTGGGGCGAGCAGCGCCACTTCTTCACTCCGAGCACTTAGAAACGTCAAAGAAAAGTGTATAAATAGGCGAAAAGTTTCATTAAATTCTATTTTAGTCTAGAGTGCATCTTTGATTACCGACTCCTTTGAAGTTTTAAAGTAGAATTCCATGTTTTAGCTTGTTTTATCTGCGGAGATTTCTAGATTATAGCATCGATAACTCGGCATGATCGATTTTAACCTTTCGAACAAAGCTCTGATTTTATACTCGGTAACATGTGTACTTATATAGCCTCTCGTTGCGGCTTCACTTGTGCTAGTATTTGACTTTCTCACGCTGTAACACCGTCTGTCGTCTACTTCCGACCAACGTGGCGCTGTGAAGACCCCCTGTGCGGCAGATTACCGCCAGATTAATACTAATCGCGGCACTTGATCGTCGCGTGCGATCGCTCGTGGCACGCAGACGATGTTGCGTGCGCAGGCGCAGATCGAGCGCCGCACTCGCTGAACGGGCACGCAGAGACAAATAGGGCCTAATGACAGGCTATCATGAGAGCGAGGTCTCTTCAACGATTCTTCTACACCTGAGAGCATGGCTCACTAGGAATGCTGTTACGAAGAAAACACCTTTCGCTCTCTATATCACCGTGAACATATGTGACATACCTATGTCATGCAAATCCAAATTGGCATGCAGGTAATGCGGCGAAGTAACAGCCAGGTGTATATTAGTACATTGATGGTGCACGAAAGTAACACTGACTGAAGAGGGCGGCCCGCATGCGCTGTTCAGGGCATTCCCCTCCTCCAAACTCATCAGCTGATGGTTGGTCTACCTGCGAATCGCTTCAAATGACTTTGATCTCATTTTCCTAATGACCGAAAGCTTTTCAAAAGCAATCTCGCTTCTGAGACTTGAATGCGCGCATCAACCGTTTTTGGTCGTAAAGCTTTAAGAGGAGTGGACAGTATGGTCAGATTAATTTGACCGCCACACTTGTGGCATTAAACACATCATCTGATTTTAATGCTGTTCGTTGGAATCCAAATGATCATGTGGCTCTGATTCTGTTAATGGCATTCTTTTCCTCTCCTTCTATGAGGCTTTAGGCAACTTTCAGCGATTGCATCAGGGCTGGGAGATGGTTGAACCAAAATTTGTGGTTGTTCACATCACGACATAACTTTATTGTAGTCAGAAATTGAGTCAAAATATAAGTGTTACGTAACACGCATGGGTCCAAAATCCACGTAAATTGTAGCGTAAGATTACTAAGGAATTTAAATGTTTTGTATTTCCTACATATCTCAGGAGACTGGTATACTTTTCGCACCTCACAATTTGAATTAAACGTCAACAGATAAAAGATTAATACAGAGGAGCATGCTTTCTGCGCAGTTTCGTTACGTCATGAGATATTTCTGACTGGGATCCCGCTCACCAGATGAAATATAGGCAGCCCCCCCCCCCCCATCAACGACACACTCGGTTTGATTCTATGCATGGACCGAATATTACTTCACTTTATGAAAATTTTCTCATTCCGTTTTTTTTCCCTCGTTGACTGGCATGGAAATGGTTACGCCGTGTTAGCTAAAAAGTAAAATTAAATTTTACCCTTATCAATAAACTGATGTCGAAATCACTCGAGATGTCATAGCCTCAGAGGGTTTACACAGTAAACATAATTCAAAGTTATATACTAGTCAGCTAAAGTGTGCGTAGAGCTGTGACTCATAAAATGAGCGGGCTGGCACAGCGTGTGCATGTCATACAGATTGTCCATGCACCTTGCATGCTTGAATGTAAATGTTATCTGCGTGGAAGCATTCCCGTGCACCGAACTAGACTAAGGTTATGCAATATTTTGGACGAAAGCACACATCACATTCGGTATTCCTTCAGGACTGTATGCACACAATTCTCATTAATTATTTTACGAAACCATAAAAAAGGTCATAATGTTAAATCAACGGTAATTTAATTTGGGTTAATACAAATATCTATAACGGAGATATTAGCTAATATGAAATCAAATTTGAATCTCAGCACGATTGACCAAATACTTGATGCGTATAAGCCATAAATTTCAACTTCGCATGCCCTTTGCTCTATGGACTCTACCTATGGTTTGAGTATATGAGTTCTACAATATAACCTCCTCCGCAGAAAACACTTGAAATTGCCTCATTGACGATTATGGATCTGTATGCAAATGGATCAGGCATTTATAGGTCAAATGCCTTTTCATTTATATACATTGGATCACAATGATGTCTTCTACATAAATTATAACAGGCATTTTTTTATACTCAAGAACACTATCAAATATCTCATGCACTTGCGTGTTTGAATGAATAGGGAATAAAGTTCTTAGAATATGTTGAAGATGGTGTCGGTCAGGTAGGCCCCGGTACTTCGACGATGCACGCACCAATGCAATCACGTGATGCATATTATTTTCAAAACAAACTTGTGAACTCATTGCTGAGTTGTCGAATGCCGGGTTGCTACCTCCCTGTGTTTTAACCCAGTGGTAATATTTCCGTGGGAATCGTCGGAATGGACAGCCTGTCAATGTGATGTTCCCTGTTTGTGAAGAATCGTGTTGTATCGTATCGTGGGTATCTCTTTTGTTTGGTCCAGAAGCAGATAAGCCATTATGTATACATGTCACGAGCTGGCAGCTACCTACAAACAAACAGATCAGTTTGAAACAGAGACGCGAGATAACCCGTGGCAGATAAACCGAATATCGGAATAAATTCGGATTATCAGGACGTGATAATTGATTAACGAGGTTCCGTCACTTCCGTGTGGACGGCTCAACAGTCTCGTTGTCGGTGTCGCATATTGACACTCGCCTCGGTGATCCTTCGTGTCCATGCCATCTCTGTGGTTGTTCAATACACTGTAATAATTCAACTATACACAACACTCGACTGCGTGCTAAACGAATAATACCAACTAAACATCGAATGAATTCCCAAATATGTGCAACTCAGCGAAGACGGCCAAAGACGAGATCGTCACCTGGCGACGCCCTCATGACAATTTACAAAGATGCCTAAAATATTTCCATGCCTGGAAGTGGGGAGTGAACGGCATGCGATTTTAATTTATGTAGGTTTAAAACATTAGAAATGGGTAGCAATTATATCTGCTGACAGAATTAGATAACAAATGATGGATAATTATCGAGATAACAAGTTCAGAACATTGCATAAGTGATGCGTGATCCGTGTCTGGTGTTATTCGGTGCATGATGTCCGCTATGTAAGCATCTCGTCTATGGGACGCACTTTTTTTTTTCTTTTTCTTTTTCACTTTCGAGAATCATGAATTGTGGTTATGAATTATATAAATTACTATTTCATTAATTTTCTTTGACTTGAGTAAGGTCAGAATTTTCTTCTCACGTGTGATGAATCACGCCCGGTGATTGAATTAATCGAGGGGAATTTACGACGGGAACGCCAGCATATGGGCAGAATACGCACCATACAAATTGAATATTTAAACTGCCATCTCTGACCCTTACAGGTACAAGCAGGGCATCCCATTAACCTCTGACCTGACCCGATAATTAAATGCGATCAGGATTTGATGGGGATGTCACCTCCTCGGCGCAACGCCGGCTGCTTGCACCTGACGTTAAAACGCCAAAGAGGCGAGAATTTACGGCCGCTTTGCCGCGCGCACAATGTGACCACCAGATCGACATAGCCACGCCCCTTCCACAACGGAAACACACGTTGTTATGGCAACACGTCACTCAAAATTTATGGGCTAATAAATACGATGGAGACGAAGCTCAGAAGGAATTTGCAAAACCTTTTTTTTTTTTTAAAGCTCTGCGGTGTTTGAATGATTCAATGGTAAGATAAGTGATGAGCTGGCGTTGATAAGAGTCTATTGTCGCTTAAGATCCGCGTCACAGGGCGTGAGAAAAACCAACAGAGAGCGAATGAAGAACCCTCGAATGGTTCGATCCGACTCAAGGAGCGGCTCGACTCGGCGTCGCGTGCGACGCTGGAAAACCCCCTAAAATGGCGCCACTTTATATGTATTTCGAATTAAAACGAAAACAAACAAAACTGTTAAAAATACTAAATGAACATATAATATTATCTAACGGAGAACCATGTTTTTCCATTACACGCTCGCAAATTAGATTGCCATTAAAGTGACCGGCAGGGTCCAATATGCGACATTTTTTGTTCTTTTCTTCTCATATTCTGGAAGGCGAATATTGCAAAAAGGTTATACTTACACCTGTGTTTTGCGGAAAGGTGGCAAACATACTGACACAGGCTCTTACGCATTCTCATTGATGTCTAGTTCATACCAAGCGATCGAATTATTTTGTTTATTAATTTTACGAGCATTCGTCGGAATCGATAGTGCTATTGATCGCTACCTCAGAATGGTAAGTTTAATGTGACCTTTATGTAAGGGTACGAATGACCCGGTGAAAGTAAGGTGACCGGGTCTGATCAAACGATGCAACCACAGATGTCACGGCGAGACTGACCATGAGTCCGTTATGATTCCGTAGTCAACAGGTGGGTCGGTAATCATAACGTAACCAAAGTGCGTTATGAGGTGTGTAACGGGGAACCAATCGATCACTAAATCGAATGCGTTGTTTTGGGTGTGTTTCGTGTATACTTGATTTCCACAGGTTCCTAATGCCCTGTATTGCATATCACGATTGGGAACAACCAAAGTGTTTACTGTTTTCCTTGAATTAAGAATTGTCGTTAATAGATGCAAATAAAGCAGCACCAACCTGTGCCTGACATGATTAACGGTTCGATGCAACAGGTTACGTAAGATTAAAACGACTGATGCACAATCATATAGGACCCAGGCTTAGTTCTAACACTTGCATACAGCAAGGCCGTGTCATCATTACATAACTAATAGCAATGTTGCCAATATACGCTCAGTTTCAACGATCAACCAGGTGACATAAGCGGAATCCATCAACAGCGTGATTAATCAAAATTCCTCTAAAAGCATCCAGTCGCACGTGCATTGCTAATAATAGCTCCTATTGTAAGCACCCTGAAAGAGCGTCACTTATAATGCCCTCGATATGGTCACGTGACCTCATATTTACTGTTATACGCGGTGAAGAGATGAGCCTTTGTTTTCGACAACCTGTGAGGCTCGTGTGGGAAAATCGTGAGCGAACCAAGTTGCGGCCTGACTTTCCCACGCGGCGCGCATACCTCTGCGCTGATTCTCATTGTAGACCTGTTGAACGCGCGAACGCCAGCAGTCGGCGACTGCGGGTCAGGCGCTCAAGGCGTTATCTGCAAAGGGGGCGTGGTTTTCCCATACCTGATGGCACGTGGATGCGCCGTGATTGACAGCTGCCGTTTAAGGCCGCGCGCCAAATATGGCCGACACTGAGCGCTGATTGGTTAGAAGAAGAAGGTAGAAACTTTACGGCGCTCTGATTGGCTGATGGCGACAGGTTGGAAGCGTGGGAACGTTGTCATTACTGACTGTTATCTTTGACGGACGCTGATATAAAGAGGTATAAACAATCACTGAAGTATTTAACAGGTCGTGTGCTTGAGGATTGCGCACAACATATTTTGGACTATACTTACCCGGAATCAGTGCAACACAATGTCGACGGAAAAGGCACCGTCCATCTCAGCCCAGGCACTTAGAAAGGTACGCTTACAGGTGATTTTAACAACAATAATAATCTCAAGTGCAAAACACCTGTTGCCCTTTTCCTGGTGTTCTCTCTGAAATAATTACATAACTCAGCTGAAATTATATTTTGGATTTTATTTTCAGATTAAAAAACCGATTATTGAGCGGAAACGGAGAGAACGGATTAATGATTCACTCAACCAACTCAAAGCTCTAGTTTTGGATGCACTCAATAAAGATGTAAGTTCTGTTCTTCTCTTAAATCTCATGCATCTCTACAACACACAGTACATAAAATATACTCTGCACTGATGTGCCATTGCATAGACTATGAACTAGCTTCATTGTTATAGTCATTGTGATCTCCTGTCTAAACAACTCAACAAACCTTCCTATTGCGTGCTCTAAATAGAACAAAGTGAAACTGAAAGTGAAAGAAAACAAAGTGCGCTTTACAAAAACATTAAAATGAAAGCGAAAGAGAGCGCCAAAAACAAAAGTGAAAGCGCGCGACGAAGGCTCCCGGTTTAATTTCTCTCTCTGAACTTCTCCACCTGAGGAGCCAGGCTGGGGAGCCACGCGCCACTCCTGTCGCTTCATTGGCCCTGCATAGGTTACCAGTCGGGGTTCTCACAGTGAACCACAAAAGCTCTGACTGAAAGGCCCTTTGAGACCCTCGAGTTTCTCACGATGATGCCAAAGGGCTTCTTTGAACGGGGGTTGGGGGCGAGGGAGGGTGAATCTTCGTCTTTTGTGTTGAGGATACTGATTCAATTCGCGGTTAAGGCCTCTCAAGCGAGGAGCAAATATGCGCTTTAATAGTGCCGTCGGGCCGTGGGAACGAAAGCGTATTTGGTAGAAAAACACTGAGATATATATCTATATATATGAGTGCAAATAAAACGGCTGGTCGCGGATGCAACTTTACGGCTGGTTGCAGTGAATGCCTTCTTGAGATTAATGGCTTTTCTTATTTCATTTATTTTTCTTTTCCTTCAGGAATCGAGGTACTCGAAGATGGAGAAGGCTGACATTCTAGAGATGACAGTTCGTCACTTGAAGGTGGTCCAGCGCCAAGCCGCAGCCGCGAGTTCACCGCGAGAAAGCAGCGCTTTCTCCGGGTCAGAACTGGTCAGCAAGTACCGAGCCGGGTACCACGAGTGTGCCACTGAAGTCAGTCGCTACATGGCGTCAATGCGAGGCGTCGACACTGATACACAATCCAGATTATTGCGTCATCTGTCTCAGAAACTGCAAACCAACCCCTCTGAGCAACAGCTCCCTTCGCCAACCGCCACCTCGATCTCGACACTTCCTGGAGTCAATATGTCCTTGAACTCTGCGATGTCGCCATCTGGCGTCATTGCGGTGGTAGCGCCCTCAAGCGAGATGTCGAATGGGTCTCTTTTGCGAGATGCTATTCCTCTGTACGTGACCTCGCCTCTGCGCATGCACGACCCTCCCCAGCACCCCAAGTCCTCCTCCTTCCGCTCCACCCTCAGCCCTTCGTTAGGTGATGATGTTCCTGAACTGGTTCGTAACAAAGTCTTGTGTTCGTCGATGCTATCCGAAGTCGACACAGCGTCCTTCCATCGGTTCAAAACCGACAACTTTGCTCACATTCCAAAAACCGAGTTCTGTCAGGGAAGCGAACCGGATGAGATGAGGAAATCCGTTTGGAGACCCTGGTAGTCTCCTCAGCTCTTTTGCAGTCTTGCAGAGGAACTATCAGTTGAACTATTGCCCAGAAGTGCGTTATGTTTCTTTCTCTAATCCGTTATGAATTCTCAAGTGCGTTATGATTCATGCCATTCTTGTCCGAAGTGTTGTCAAGCACAATTGGTGCCGGCCAAACGCCGGTCGTTTGCGGAGATGTTTTCATTGTTCTATTTTTTTGGAGGTATATTATTTTTCTCGCGTTTCATGCGTATTTTTTTTTCACTCCTAGAGAGTTCTCTTCCATTGTTACAATAATAAAGAAGCAGCTGTGATTTCTTTTTAATAAGGAGTTTTAATTTTGTCTCGATCTTTGAGCCCACTTGAATAAGAAAGAGCACTTGATCATCACCAATAACACGCAGTACATCTGGGCCCGATTTCATGAACGCAGCTCAGTTTAACCAGGTGTAGCTGGTCCATACAAGGATTCAGGAATGAAAATTTTTGTATCCTTGTGTCGTACAGTAAATCAAGAGAGAATAATGGAAAAGACAAACTCCGCCAATCTCAAGAAGTTCCAGCCAATTCAAGATATCGGCAAAACACTAAATATTATTACAACTTCAATGCACAGTGTTTATCATCGAGACGCAGCTGGTGTACTCAATTCCAGAGTCGAACCTTAAAAGTTACATTAAAGTAATAAAGTACTCTAAAACTATCATGTAATGAGGTATGTGCGTTATGGTTCGCACACAATGTTTAATCCAGTGCGTTATGATTGAAGTCGGAACGAAACCGGAAACCGAAAGTGATTTCGTTGAGTTCAAAGCCTATGAAGGAACACGGAAGGCAACAATTTCTGTTGTTGATTTGTAGGATTTATTTCTCTAAGGTACTAAATCAGCCAATTCAAGGTTTGAGTACTTTTTATAATATTATGTAGGCCTGCTTCAAGCCGTGTACTGTGAACCATGAGTATTCATGACCAAAATCTCGCTACGTGAATTGAGTCCAGAGGTAGCTCCCCAAGCCGTAGCGTAGTGCACACACACCGCTACTGCATGAACAGGTCTTTGTAACGCGACTATATTTTAGAGTAACATCATTTATATCACGCCGAGTCCTCCTACAATGTAACAATGTTTTTAGCAGCTAAATGTATTTAGAAATCGAAAAATAACCACTACTTGAGCTGTTACACGAGAAAATAAAGAGTAATTAATATAAATACGAAGATTGTGGAAGTTTATACAAACAACTTCTCCACCATTGTTGTTCTCACGTGGAAATATCGCGAGATCACGCGTGGTCTTCAAGTCCTGGAGTTATGAAATGCTGAATGCACTGTACAATTGTATTCAGAACAACAATTAGGTACATTCAGGGTGCATTCGGCTGGGCGAAACCAGTTCCGGGTTTGTAACAGGGCGCTGTGTACTACTGTCTATGGTGGTATGCATGATAAAGAACCCTTAGGATTTATCGATAAGAGTAGGGGGAAACCCCGGTGCCGGGCTTTCTGTTCTGGCGCCGTATCATCCGATCGGATTGGGTGGAGCCGTAAAACCACATCATTCACTCACTCACTCAGTTCCGGGTTTGACGAAACTGTCCGTTCGACTAGGAGAATCTGAAACTGGTTACCCAGAACTATCAAAACTGTTTCGATAGTTTCGACAGGCAGAAATCAATAAGATGACTGCCCCGAATGTTAAATTATTTCTCCAGAATAATAGGTGTTGTAGTATAATTAATCGAAATCGATGATACCAAAATAGAATTTAGAAATATCATTGAGTTGAGATTGAGCTTATATGATTGAGCTTATTGTTATATCTTCAGATGGATACTCCAGCCCCGTGTGAACCAGCATGCTCCAGTCCTACCCGATGTCAACATTGTCATTGTGCGAAGCTTGCAAGCAAACTGGCACTGATGTGGACTTTCGGGCAGCTCACAGATTTCACCCTCTGTGTCAATTCCGTGCACGATATTCGCTGCCACAAGGTTATTTTGGCCGCTTCGTCTACTTATTTTTCGGCCTATTTCGAGTCCAACAAGGAGCAGAAAGTGAGCCATGCCTTTCCTTTCTGTGATGCTCTTGGACATGAAATAGTTGAGCAGATCATTGAATACTTCTACACTGGCAGGATAAATATAAATGAGGGAAACGTAAGAGCATTTTTGGATGCTTCCGAACATCTCGAATTGGATGAGTTGAAGAACGAATGTCTGAAGTTTATGACCTCTCAACTTGGATCTAAGAATTGTGTTGGTCTGTTAAGATTTGCCAGGTCTCTTCACTTGGAGGGACTGCAAATAGCGGCTCGCGATTATATTCTGCATAATTTTGAAGAAGTCATCGCCATATCGGAAGAGATCGCTGAGTTGTCGGAGGAGGAGTTAGTCTTGCTGATATCCGACGACTTGTTGAATGTCCGTTGCGAAGATTCAGTTTACTGTTTTGTCAAACAGTGGATGGGCAGCGGCAGTGTGGTTCGCAATGAGGCATTTGAGAGGATTGCCAAGCACATCCGCTTCCCTTTCTGCTCCAGAGATCTTCTTGGGCAACTCATGTTTGGAGAATCCCTAATGACGTCACAAACATGTGAGACCTTCCTCAAGCGTGCTGTCCATTTCGCTTTCTTCCCAGAGCAACAACCATTCTTTGCTTACCCAGAATGCACTGCACGGGTTTCATACGCGTCCTTGTTTCATCAGCCAGCTCTGATGTGCATCAAGCATGATTCACCCAATGTGCAATTGATGACATTTGACGACCAGCAGTGGATCACTCGCTGGGTGGGGGAATTCCCCGTCGATGTTCGCTGCCACGCTTTGAGTTCATCCATTGTTGTTATTGGAAAAATCGTTGGTCAGTGGAAGATTGCCCAGAAAGAGTTCTACAGTCTTCCTCCACTGCCAATGGAAAAAACATACTGCAGTTGCATAGTCCACGCGAAGAAATTGATGGTGTTTGCTGAAGCTGACAACTCCGTTTTGAGCATTGGTCTGACAAATGATGACTCAAAGAAGTGGACCCCCCTACCTCCCATGCCAAAAACACCACACATACCACTCGCTGTCTCATTTGGGCAATCGATTTATGTTTTTGAGAGCTCTGAATCCGAAGAAAACAGCCGAGTTACCCAAGTCTATAACCATTGGGACAAGCGTTGGAAACTGGGAAGTCGTATGCCATGCCAGTGCCTCGGAGGAGCGGCTGTGGTCTACAATGAAAAGGTGTATGTGTTCGGAGGTGGAAGCCAAACGGCCATGACCTATGACCCTTTGAAGGACAGTTGGAGGGTACTTGCGTCCCCAATCAGCGAACATGTTCCCTGTTCAGCTGTCATCTGGAAGAGGAAGATTCTGCTCAATGGAAGCGATTCAGTTGAAGAGTATGACCCAGAAAAGGATTGTTGGGTGCACAAACCTGATCTGTCCTTTCGAGGCATGGACGCCATTTTCCGGTCTACACCTGAAGCGAATTAAAAACGAAAATTCATACTTATGCTAGTAGATCGGAGAATGTTATATAAATCATATGGATGCATTGATATATCCCTTATTATAATAATATTATTTTATTTCACGTCATGAAAAAGACATACTTATAAAAAAAAAGTAAGATAGCAAATGAACATGAATAATAATAATTGAAAATGACAAATATAGAACTTGTGCTTATTACTTAGAAACGTTAGAATTTTTATTGGCTGTACATATTGGCTGTATTTATTGGCTGTATATATATATATATATATATATATATATATATATATATATATATATATATATATATAACCTCAATTGGAACATTAAATGGCATCCCAGTACCCTCATGTGGTTATATGATTATATGATAGCACCTCACCTACAGCAGGTTAATTAGCATGCACCCGTTTTAAACCGGTATAATAACTGAAGGAAAATTTCAGGAGAATGTTACAATGAGTACGAGAAGGTACCCTCCAAATTCTGTAGACAATTTTCCGCCAAGCAACATAGAATTCATTAAGCGACGGTAAATCGAGTCGCCATAAAACGGCACACTTAGTAGTGTATGAAAAATTATAAATTAATGAGCGTAAACTAATTAATGATCAATAAACAACTTAAGATCTTCGAAGTGTGCTGGAGCATTAAAAAGATTAAGAGCGCATAAAAAGGCAATTAAAATTCGAACATAAGTGCAACAGACAAAAAATAAAAGAGATAAAAGTAGATGAAGAGACATTAAACTAAATTGAAATAGTCATTGAACGTTCCTCGTATCCTCAAATGCCACCTAAAATTATCAACACAAAAAATGTCAATCAACAGTAAACTTCAATCACTTGCACCTGCCGGCGACTGCGCTTTGATCTGTCCCATTTAATCTCTCTTTTTGAATTAAACCAGCTGAATAAATTTCACATTAAACAAGAAACAATCGGAAAACTAGAGAATGTCTCAAAATAATATATATAATATTATTTTATCTTTATTGTGAAGGCTTCTTTCTAGATTCATTTCACCTTGCATACATGGACAATTCACAAGATACTAACGTAAAGCAAAGTTTATTTACAGGAAATAATGTATGTAGATAAAAATCAATGAATGATATATGTATAACCGTTCTGGTAGGAATTTAAACCGTCATCTCAAGAGTCAATTTCGACCATTTCCGATTGCGTGGTTAATTGTCTGAGCCATTCGAGCCATTTCTTGGATATTTTTCAGGTACATGTACGTCAAACGAGTTGAAAGGACTGTCATTAAATACGGCCGGCAAATTTGATTCATTGACATCATTAGTCAGTCAATCAATCAACCAATCACACAAACCGCCACAGATGGGTTGAAACATTATGTTGGACTCTTGAGAGAATTCTGCAGAACTTCAGGCATGATCATCAATGAGTCAAAAACGCAGTTCATGGTAATCAATGGCGAAGAGGACGACCGCAATCCAATCATCCACGACGATCTCAACATCACGAATTGTGATATGTATACTTACCTAGGAGCAAGATTCACGCAAGATGGAAGACTGACGTCATCTGTGAAAGCACAAGTTGCGGCCAAAATGTGCCATGTGGTCAAGTTTGAAGCCTACGTAAGAAGAAACCCCGATGCACCTTTTGCGGTGAAGAAGAAAGTCTTCTGAGCGGCACTTGTGGCAGCCATTTTGTACGGATGTGAGTCATGGTTATCCGCTGCATCACTGAAGCATGCAACGTTCATGTACTCTTCATGCATCAGATCACTTTTGGGAGTGAGAAAAACCACGGCCACGGACCTGTGCCTGATTGAGGCTGGATTGCCCTCTCTCCAAGAGCACGTGAGAGATGTACAGAGAAGATGCATCAAGAAGCTGACCCTTGAGAGAGCGAACGATGTGGATGATCCTTTTATGCATGTATGGCGCATCACGCAGGACGCAGGGACACCCGCTTTCAAGTACGCAAAAGCTCTCCTGGATAACACGGATGCTGAAAGTATAGACGCTACCAGAGAACGTGTGCTGAGCTCCGAACGGAGCAAATTCGTGACTTACCGGACTATGATGAATCCTGCTCTAACCACACATCCAATGTACACCGATCCAACCGTCTGCGAGTATAAGAGACGCGCCCTGACAAAATTCCGTCTATCTTCTCACAATTTGGCCATCGAACGAGGACGATGGTCTCGAACGCCACGCCATGAACGACTGTGCACGGACTGTGACCTGAATGCCATTCAGGACGAGGAACATGTCCTTAGTGTGTGCCCTCGTTTTCAAATTATAAGAACTAATCATCCTTCTGTAAATTTCCATCTCCCAGATTTTTTATAGTGATAATATTAACAGTGTTCCTAACATTGGATTCGACGTCATTCATAATTACCTTTAATTTTGTTCCACTTTTACACCACTCACTTTTTAATTTGTCATGTTGTTTCAGCAAAATAAACATTTATTATTATATTATTATATT
>KB297234.1:493981-507622 GCA_000328365.1 Capitella teleta
CAAAGTATTCCCCTTAACCCCTTGTAATACCAATTACATGAGAGCGTCATTCTACCAGTCCACGATCTAATTAAGGGAAGAATCTCCTCTGGTATCTCAAGTCATTCACTGATACGATGTCCGAAAGGGCGAACAAACAAGTTATGTAATAGCATAATAAAGAATTTGGGTCAATTATAATCACCAACTAGCTAGGACAGGCAAAAACAACTGTGTGAAAAGAAGTTGTCAGGAAACACCTTACAATTTTAGGTATGTGCTCAGATTGAGTTTCAATGATGGATTCACCCTTTCCATCAAACAGGTGTAGACCGTGAACCAGAGAAAATGAAGCGAAATAGGGAGACATGGTTCTCCCAGGTTCTCAAAAGGTGACATAAAGAAATATTGTTGAGCTCCGTAACAATCATTCCAGGGGCACCAATGCACCGAATAGCACAGTGGGTTAAACCGCTGTCTGCAATCCTATGCCGACCGTGGGGGTCGAGGTCCCGGGTACGAGACCCGATCAGGCCACGGGCGTTATGATTGTGAATTATAATTGTAATCAGTTATAATTGTAATTCTTCAGTGACTCTGCAGTGCTGCCCAACTGCGTAACAAGGCCGGGCGCTGTGTACTACTGTCTATAGTTGGGTGGAGCCGTAAAACCCCATCACTCACTCACTCAGTAACAATCATTCCCTTATTAGGCGCGAAAATTCAATCAAGCCAGAAGAGGTGGAGGGAAAAAATGAGTCTTCTCTCAATTCACAGGAGACAAATATTGCAGAAATTATTAAAATGACAGCGATAGAGGGTGAGTTGACTTTGGTTTGATCATTTGTATTCGTGTATAATTGTTCCCATTGATGTGCACTCTAGTTCTAAAGTGTGAACTCCCATTTCTCTCTTTGAAGGTCCACTGGAGGAGATTGATTCTGGAGTACCAATACCTACTCATTTGAGTACTACCCCTATCTTTATTCCTCCCTTAACACATATACCCCTACACCTACCCCTTCCTGTGACATGCATACAGTTCTTTTTCTGCATGTACTGTATGGATATACAACAAAACACTATTGAATCTTTTTTACTAAGTGATTGTGTGTCACGATGCATTAATTTTATGCCGTGAATTTCAATAAAAGATTTAAAGAAAACCCTCAACAAACTTCTTTTCATCTTTTTTCTTTTCTTTGTCAAGTGTTGACACATACATGTATGCTCCATTTACATCTCCATTAGCTTAATTACATTATATGATGTATCATAACGTTTGTGTGTTGCGCCAGATTCGGTATGAAAATGGACAGGAAGTTGACTGACCCCGAGAGGCATGCAGTTTCTGCTTGTCCTTCGGTGGAGCAGGGTTCACAATGGAGTCCACCTTCCGTGGGTTTGGCTTGACTCCGTGTGGGGTGATGATTCTGCAGAAGTATTCGAGAGAGGACTTCTTAAAGGGATGGGGAACTGAATTTTAAGTGATGTTCTATTGACTCATAGCCCCAATTGATAGCATTCCGTGCCAAAAACACCATGCCTGGATGCAAGCGTAAGGAAATAATCCACTCCGAATATCGGGGTTAGCATTGCGCCTATGGGAGAATGACTTCCTTTACGAAGTATAGGAGGCAAACGTCAGCTGAAGGCTTGCCGTGATTGGTCCCGTTCCCCTCGTGAAGCTATCGATTTTAGCCAATCAGAGCAGATCATCTTTGCTATAAAAAGACATCTCTGTTGTTTACGAAACGAAAGCGCATGCGTGGTGCACTCTGGCTGACCTTTTTACTGTTTCAGGATGAGAAACATGGTAGGTGTCCTAGAAAATCGCTTGTTAAAATAAGAAAAAATAGAGAAAACTATTTTTTTTTTCGCGCCTGACTGGTGGCAAAATGATTATTCTATCTATTTCCGAAAAGAAAATAAAAAATATCCAGGGGTTTAGTCGCAGGACACGCTGATATGACGAGGCCCATTGTAAAAGATGGGGAACTCGGTGTTTCATCACAGCTCATGACGTCACGCCTAATTAGCAATATATCTCCCGCGAAATCGTTAGCGATGATATTCCTTGTGTGAGCCAGGCATAGGAATCATTTAGGTGCATCAAATAACGATTCAAAGTCCCTTTTAAACCAGTTCTCACTCCCTTTAATGTTGCATTTGTTGGGGTTAAATTTGATGCCTGCTCTCTTGGCTGCGTCGACCGTTTCAAGTAGGTGGAGGTCGTGACGTTCTTCAGGTGTACTAGGAGACTGTTGATGCGTTCCATGGCTGATGAGAGTGCCTCAAATCCCCGCATGATGTCGAGGCACTTGGTAATGGTCACGTCCTTTCCCTTGGACATCAGCTTCTGCTTGCAGGAAGGGTTTACACAGCCGTGGATGAGCTTGTCTGCTATCAGAAAATCAGTGTTAGCGGGGAATTGTGCTTGCTTATACACATCGCTCAGCCTGGAGAAGTAGGCTGCTGTGTTCTCAGTCGTCTGCTGCGTGATGCTGTAGAACTCTTCCCTGGCTTCACGGTACATCGTTTCATGAGTGATGCAGTCAGCCAGAGCCGTCAGCAGCTGTTCAGGGGTCGAAGTTGCAAGGTCAGGTCGCTCTCATCGTCTGGCGTCGATCATAGACTCGGCATGAGCGCCAGCCCAGATGTAGATGTGATTGACCTTGACTGCATCGCTGCTGGCTGACAATGGGCCGTCGATGATGCGGGACACTTCTCGAGAACGCCTTGCTTGATCGCCAATCCACCTTGGTCTGCGGGACGTAGTAGGAGTCCATGGTTGGAGATCGTAGTCGTCGTCGTCGGTCGAGCAATTGAAGTAAATTTCAAGGCGTGTAGAAGATCGGGGTCACCATGTTCAAGTTAAATGAATGAATCAAGTCGGAGCCCGAATCCAATTGCAAAGTATTTAATTGTAACAGAGGGCTTATATACACCAGAGTAGAAATTAACAACAGAAAGAAATACCATGAAATAAAATTGAGTAATTGAAAGAATAAAGTTCATGAGTGATTAAAATTAGATGAGTTCAATGAATCACTCAAGATGCAATAGTAGAACAGGGTACAACATACATGTGTATGATGATGAATAGAAATAGGTCAATATATGAATTTACAAGGAGCATGCGTGATCAATGATCATGCACAATGTACAAGGAGCATGCATTGGTCCTGAGACCCAGTTGGGTGCTGTGAACATTACACTTTGAACAACGGAGTGTAGTTTATAATTTCACATGTACAGTGTACATGCAAATGGTATGCTGCCAATAATGCATTTACTTGTTAGGACTCAATAATTATACTAAAATAACATGTAACACAGTTCCCATACATTTGTTAATTGATTATAATGCAAAGGTGAACACGATATAGTTAGTGAAATGTTTGGTATAAGACCTATAGTCTCGCTCATGTGAACGATTGTGATGCGAAGTTAAATGTAGTGTTCATTTCATCTTCAGAACCACCTGTAGCGAAACTCCGCTCTGGGAAAAGGAAACACGCTTACCAGGACCACAGTGAAGTAGATTGCGTAGAAGACAAAAGCGATGCGATCGAGGAACAGGGCAAAACACAGCCAGTCCATGGGCGGCGGAGGGGCGGCTTCCATCTTCGTAGCCCTCAGGAAAGACGTAGCCGACCCTTCTTTCTCGGAATCCGGGGATTTCGCGCTTTCCAGGCTTTCTCGTCTCTTCGGCGTGGGAGGTGGCGCGCTACAGATCACCCATGCCACTCTGGACAGCATAATCTGTAGGAAGAGTTTGGTTGCAGAAATATATGTCTGTGATACGTGCTTTAAACATACAACCAGAATGTTAGGAAGAGGTCCTTTCTTAAGGGATAGGTTCACAGACACGACAGAAAGGAAGATTGCAATTGATACTCCAACGATGTTGTAGCAGCAGAACACACCTGTATTCAAGATTAATAGACACCTGGTACTTGCATGATAACTGACCTAATTTAGAGTCATCAGTTGGAGGAGTTATGTCGACAACAAGTAGGAGTAGAAACATGAAACTGGCAAAAAGGCTCATCCCTGTGGAAATACATGACCAGTGAGTCAATGAGTGAGTGAGTGAGTGAGTGAGTAAGTCATTCAGTGAGTGAGTAAGTCAGTGATCAGTCAGTGAGTCATTCAGTCAGTCATTCAGTGAGTCATTCACCTAGGCCTGTGCGGTCAGGACGTTGAGGAGGGATCCAGAAGATGACAAGAACGAGGAGAGAGAGGATGATGATGGGCAGAAGCATGAAGCGAGCGAAGTAAACTGGACGACGACGAAGCACGATTTCATACGTCAGGTCACTGCGGGGTAGAAAGACGCCGACATCGAAGCATGCTCAAATATGTTTGCCATAATAATAACCACATTTGCATTGTGTAAACTTGGAAAACTAAACTGTGTCTGCATTGAAAGACATCAACATTGCAGTATGCTAATGTATGTTTGCCATGAAAGGATTCAACATTGCCGTTGGTATTGTAGTATGCTAAACAATGTTTGCGACGAAAGAACATTGCATCCTGTCTATTTTGACAATTACATGAACACTCCATCGACGCAAGATATTGAATCGGGCACCTGAACAGATCATCACAGCATGAGTACTTGATTTCATTCTTCCGAGCGTAGTTTTCCACCATATCCCATTCAGTATTCGGCATGTAGTCATCCAATGCAAACTCAGCTAATCCACCTACAAATTCCTGAAATCATAACCACTTTGATTCGCCGTTTATAAGTAAGTATACCATCCCACCACATCGATTTCGTTTACGCTGTGGGTCCATGAACCGAATTTGAGAGAACAGGTTTGTTGGTCGAAAGGGAATTCCCGCGGATTGACCTCGCATGAACTGTGGACGATGCATCGAGGGATCCACGTGATGGTACCATCGTATGCAACAGTGACCCTCGAATTGGCTTCGTCCTTTCGCAGATTTTGTCCATTCGATACGCTGAAAATTGAAATCAATAGCCATGAAAGTTTGCCATGATATATACAGAATGGTTCAAAAGTAGTTTATTTCATGTTAAAAGCAAAAACTTCACTTTGGCTAAAATTGACCAATCATTCCAAAGATAACTAGGGCCACAATATCGCAGTGGTAGCACACTCGCAAAAGGATAGTGTGAGAGCGATGCCTTATTAATGCGTTCATTGAAGCTTATCCATAGTTTGGGGCCCTACATGCCACTAAAAGTGAAAACAATATCACGGAATTTTGGGTACGCTCTTTTGATTGAGATGAATCGGCATCAGTTTTTTTGAAACTAGAATAGAAAGGATAGAAGAATGGCAGCATGCAATTTTGAATTGTGTTTACACTGCGTCCTGTTTATATTACTCTCGGAAAAGTGCAGTGCCATTGAATAGAATTGAATAGATCTCATGGAGTTGATGAGACTACTTTTGGCCCACTCTGTACATGGATGGCATGCATACGTTTGCATCTCATGTAAAAAAAAAGGTCTTTCTCGATTAGAATTTATGGATTATTGAGGTCACTTTTCTAAATTTTGTTGACTGTATTTGAAATTAATTGCTCGACGTATAATGACGCTTTTTGGTACATACATTCACATGAGCCATTGCATGAGTCATCTCTGTATATACGGCCTTGTCACTCAACTATGGAACCTGTCAACCACAATACCTACACCGGAAAAGGGGAGACAAAAAGAGAGAAAAGAAACAGTCCCCTTCCTTGTAACGAGGTATAATACTTCGTGGGGGCCTCGTGATAATGTGATATCTAAGCAATTGTGCCACTACTAGATACTTTCTAAAAGAGTATCTCTTATCTCTGGCCCCTACACCCTATTTGATAATGCGAGGCTTGAATCTCGATTGGCAAACTGCCTCACTTGTAACAGCCCCCAAAACTACTCTTCCCAGATCGCTTCCCGCCACAGAAAATATGTAAAAATCATGGTAATAAATGAACATACCTGTTAAATATTTCGTTATTCGATTTTGACATGAGTATCACAGTTGCGGTTAAAAATAGCATTTGTCGAGTTTTGAACATTGAGATGTAACAAATATGTTATGGGCATGAATTTTGGATCTTTGTAAATTGTCAACATAATTTCTTTTTAAATAATGAAATTATGTACAGCCTCATATAACTGTTACATACATCATACATGTATGTATCTCTCTCTCTTAGAGAAAGCATATGATATAAATGTTGATATTTATCCTGTCAGGAGGAATTACGTATAAGCAAAATCCGCAATTTTTAACTGCGGAACTATAGGGTAACTAATCAAGGGTCACACAAAATATGCAATATGTATGAACACGAAACTGAAAGAAATTCCATTGTTCAAAAACAATGCACTAGTATCATAATTCTCCATACAGGTTTATACTGACACTCATAATTATTAGTCATATAATTTATACACGTACTATAATTTTATGAATTGATGAATGATATACCTAATGCTCTGGAAAGAATTAATCATCCATCACAGCATTGATCCAGAATTTATACAATAGATTTACCCCGAACGGCATTGCTATTTACAAGACCATAATTACTACTTATTAATACTAACTATTAAAAACCATCAGATCAAATTGTTGAATCGTTTGTAACAGCAGCCTGAGCCTCCATTCCACCATCAACGCACCATGGGTTGCATGATAGAAAGACTTAATGTATTGGTTAGCCCGCATAAAGAAAACGACACGGGTATAAATTCTGGGAATCCAATGGTCGTACAAGGGAAGGTTAGATTGCTGATATCTGACATATTACACCAGAAGAGAAAACAAGCTGGATTTTGCGAAATCGAGCGAGTCGTTAATTCGTGCAGACAAAATGGCTTCTGCGAATTGTTTGTATTGTTTATGTCGCATAATACTATGGAGATAACACTACTGTTCATGAAAGATTGTTTACAGAGTTTGATCTGATGATAAGTAAGCTGAACTATGAATGCGTGCTGCATTTAATTTGGGGCAAATGGCCTGGGTTAGAAGAAAAGAGCATTTTACCTAACATTGAAAATTTCTCATGCAATATTATGCTAATAGAATTATGAATCACCATAGGCATAAATCATTCGCGCCTATGCACTGCCATAGCTCACCTTTATCTAATTAACAAAAGCATACATTTCTATCATGTTTCCGCTATATAGCAAGTGTGTTTCTCTTTACTGAATTATGCTGATCGGTTGTAATGGCCATCTGTCCATTATGGATTAGGCGAGCCAAGACAACCAAAACAATTATAACAAATTACAAAGGAAAACGCATAGAATGATTAATTCCGTGAACCCTTTGAAATTGTATCCTTGTAACGTATTGCAATCTACTTGGTTCGGCGCACAGATAATACACCTATTCTGTGGCTCTGTGACAGAGCGTTGAACTTTCAATCCAAAGGTCAGGAGTTTGATTGCCTGGTGTGACTACATACAATCGTAAAATCTCCTGGGTCGGTCATAAAATTGGATCTTATATACCAAAGAAATAAATATTCGTGATTTATGGGCAGCGCCTTGAGCACCTCGGGGGAAATTACGTTACGCTGAAATGAATTCATTATTTGATCGACCCTTAGCGGGAATCTTCAAGCGAATTATGTAAAATGTAGAACTCAATCGCACTCAAGTTCATTAGGCGTTTGACGACTGGCCCAGAACTCAGACACGACTTTGAAAAGATATATGAATGCAGTAAAAACAAAGGCATCGCGACCACAATTAACCCGTCTGATCTGGGATCGATATAATATTATCGTCAGCTACTTCTCACATGCCAGCATGATATTAGACTACTGCATGGGCTCACAGGGTTCAGTTTATTAAATGGGGATTGAGCAATAATATATTGCTTGAGGTTGATAAGAAAAAAAGTCAACCTTTTATAATTAATTTGTAGGGCATTTTTTAAACTTGTTATTGGCGAGAAGTTGAGCTTATTTCGATCCCTGTTTACAATGATAGAGTCTCATGCAGTAGGCAGGATACGTCCTCATTGATTGACGATTTATCGAGTTCCTGCGACATGGCGTGTAAATATCCTCAATGCTATGTTAATCATTCCGAATTTCCAATGCTGTGATCTCCCCATGGAATTGAAATCGACTGGTTTAATCAAAATCCCATATGACATTTTTATGAATGCAGATCACAATATGTCGATACCTTTAGTCTTTAGTTTTGAAATCTTGTGCAGCAGTTTGTTTAATTTTGTGCAACATTATATTGAATTTTGTGCAACATCTTGTTGCATTTTGTGTAGCGCAATATTTAAACCATTCTCAGAGCGTTACGCACAAAAACAACGATTATTATTATCTTATTGGTTTCAAAGGTTAGAACTCAATTCACTATTCATAAAGTACTACTCCAAGCGTGTGCCGAGTGCGATTGAGGTTTACGCAACCAAAGAATTATTACCACAAGAAATTTCAGTCGTTAATTTATGACTGACCAAGTAAAATAATATGTTAGAGTAGTTGAGTCAATTGATCAGAGTTGCAAAGAGACACTAGGCTGTTTTATGTAGGGAGTACGTGTAGCCAGATTGAGTACAGAGATCCAATGCCAGAGTACATGCGAATGCTGTCCAAAAATTTGTGATCGGTAACAGAGATATATCGATCATGATTTTTCACTCCAAGTAGCATATATGTTTAATAAAGATATATCTGGCTCTCTATGCTTGCAGGCCATGCAGTCAATATAGGGTCGACCAGGACAAAATTGCAATATACAGAGTGAGCCAAAGGCAGGGCTCGAAATAAGAGAAAAAGTTTACTCGCCACATATGGCGAGTAAACAGGGGATTTTTACTCGCCAAAATATATAATTACTCGCCAGAAATTGTGACACAAAAATGTAGCATAAAACGCAATTGATTTATACATGTACGTCCTTGATATGTCACTTTCTCAACCAAATTTAATTTATGTCGATCGTATGTGACAATGCACTGTCGCATAGCGCACCTTTATCTAATTAGCAATGCGTCAAAAGCATTCAGTACTATCACTAGAAAAGTGTGTTACCCTCAACTGTGTTATGCTGGTATGTTGTAATGGCCACGTGTCTCCACTCTGAATTGGGTGAGCCAAGACAGCCAACGAAGAAAAATCAAAAAGGAAAACAGACTGACTTGTCGACGCCGCAAATCCTTTGATCGACCTTAGCGGGCATCCTCAATAGAATTATAAAAAAATGGTTAACTCGAGCGTTAACTAAATCGCGTCAACTTACATCTTGGGGTATGAGTTGGAATCAACTTCTGATTCGAAATGTGTCAGTGAGGGGATGATGGAAGCAACGATTCATCAACCGCTGCTACTACATATACATTAGTAGTCAGACTAACTACCAGTATAACATACTATACCGAAGACGCGACTTAGTTTGAAAAGATGTGAACGCAGTTATAACAACTGTTGCTCCACTATTAACTCGCCTGATCTGGCGTCGACATGGCGTCAGCTAAATCAAACTTGCCGCATGATATTAGGCGCCTGCATGGGCTCACAGGTTTCAGTTTTTTAACTGAGGATTAAGTAAAAAATCTATGGCTTCGGGTTGACCAAAGAATCTGCCATTTACATTTTATTTGGAGAGCTAAATTTTTACTCGCCATCTGGCGACCATTCTTGATATTTTCACTCACCAGGGAGAATTTTAACTGTCCATTGGCGAGTAGTTAAGTCTTATTTCGAGCCCTGACGAAAGGTAGTCCGCAGTATCTACTCCATGTTAAAGATCTCAATGCTTTCCAATGGGGCTACGCATTTCCGAGAAAGTGTTATAAAACATATTGGGGCCGCGCATGCGCTGCCATAAATCCAAAAACCCGGCGTGTGCGCGTGCATGATGGATTTGCGATAAATCGGAGCATTGCGGAGATTAGATCAGAATTAGGACCGATCGTGGATATTGATCTTGGTCCAGTAATGTATGCAGGAGTATATTTAGGAAATTTAGTATAAATTACTTAGTCTGAGTGTGAGTGAGACCTAATGGGTGAGATTTGTAATCCGGGACCAGAGTTTACAGACTTACTAAATGAATAAAGAGAGAGGGAGAGATAAAAAAAAAACCACCCAAAACCAAACTTCATCCTTGAACAAGTCAATTTTTTATGGAGTTCATGGAGAGTCCAATGTTATAGCACCGACCCAACCAGGGTAGCAAGGGGGTCCCATGGATGTCCATCTGTATAAGACGATCAGCAAAGCGTGCATGAGTGGAATTGCAAGTCAGAACTGAAGATTTTGCCACCAAGGCCCAAGCAAAAGGGTGAACAACAAAGCACATTTGCAGAAGCAATTTTTTTGTGGCGCAAAAGCGATCACGCTTCTGCCACTACGTTTATTTTTGCACCTTTTATGTTGTGATTGAATAAAATTATTATTATTAAGTGAGAAGGGGCCGAGTGTCTCGAGAGCATCCTTTTATATTCCTTATTATAAGGAGCAATGGAAAAATATCAAATTCTTGAAGATTTATAGCCCCTAATTATGCTCATGTTGAGAGATATTTGGGTTAGCTCTATTCTCATTATTGATGACATGAGTGCTATTGAGTAGGTCGCTATTTGGCTATGTTTTGTTCCATTGAGTTATTGGGTCGAAAGTTACCAGGGTTTTCATTGATTATTCGATTGCATTAGCGGTCGTAGTTCTGCTGGTAAATCCATATCCATTTATCTTGAAAGTTGACATGTGTTATAAGTTTATAGCTAGTGTTATTTTTGTCTGTTTTGGTTGTTTGCAAATTAAAGGGAACACATATTATCATGGGATGCAAATCATGGAATAATTTATATGAAATTTGGCTCTGTAAACTTGACACCTGGCACCTAGTTGGTAATCCGTGCAATACCCAACAACGTGAACGTTACATGCGTAAATTATTGAAAATAAAGCATGAACTTGCAGATTATCCCACAATGTCGCAAACTAAACATCTATCGATCGCCTCCACCCATGTTCATGGTGAATTAATTCCTATCTTATTACTATTATCAAGCCATCATTCACATATTTATAAGTCATCCCATGGTTTGTACCCACACATGCACCAGCTATCAAACATAATTTTAATCTACACTTCATTTGTTCATTTGGGAGCCCCTTCGGATCGATTCTACGAGTCTTTTATGAGTGTAAAGAGACCAATTTCGAAACGGTTCGTCAGCTACAAATAAAACCTTGTGTTATCTGCCAAAAGAATTAATCACCCGGGACTTCCAATGTTAACAATAGGAAACCAACAGCAACTGTATGAAATCGAGCGCGAGATGAAAATTGCATTCTAAACCTTTCAATTTCAATCTAGGTAATTTCCCACAGCATATGTAATGCCTAAATAGTTGTCGGTGATCAAAAGACGTTTTTATCTGAGGGAAGTTATGGGATGCACCTTTCATCAATCGCTATCGTCTTAAAACAATCAGGGGTCCTCATTAATTTACACATTAATTGACGTACGTAAGTGTAGGTTATATTTGTAACGGCTTCCGAGTAAAGAATCACACGACTCACTCGTTGTAGAGCACGATGTCCGGAGACCAAATGTCATTCACCGGAAGTCGAATTTTTGTGAGTCCGTCAAATTCTGCCGGATCCCAGCTGAGAAAATCGTCCTTCCATTCCTGAAACGGAATCACAATCACTTGAAAGCACAACAAAGGTGACTCACGTGATGAAGCCACAGGTAAGTGGTGATCACCTGGTTTTTCTCATCAATGTCCAAGATCTTCTGTAAACCAAGACCGAAATTCACTCTGACAGTGTGCGAGGAATTGGACACCGGACGACTGAGCGGGGAGATTTCGCGGTATCTATCCAGCATACTGCGCACGAGGCGAGCTTCATTGGAAGAAGCAACTGCAAACGAACTGCAAACCAGCCGTGCAATGAATGTGAAGACGGATTTAGACAATACTCACACAGCAAATGTGGTGCTGCAGAGCAGCATCAAGACGGCTGCAATTCTTACAAATACTGCCATGTCCGGGTGCTTTGCTGGCATTGCAATTGAATGCAATTGTCAAGCGTTTGCGTGGGGTTGCATCTTATATATGCAGCACCAAGAGCAGCGCGGCTCCAATGGACTCACTCCACTCGCCGCTGTCTGCGCCGAGCTTTGAGAGTTTGACGAGCTACACTCACTATTTGAAGCATGCGATCTCATAGATATGCCGAAACATTTTTAATTCACTTTGAATATTGCAATTTGTCTGTTAGAAATATGAAAAGTAAAATGCATGAAAAGACGAACAACACAGTCATGAACCTTCTTCAGAAGTAACATCCAAGCGGCCGTTGCAGTCCGGCCTGTCCGGCACGCAACAGCATATCACCTGAAGTAATATTGATGCAATCAAACAAGATATCTAAAGGCCTCGTTTGTATTCTTTAAAGGCATAAGAAATATCGACAAAGCAAAGAGCTTCGAGACTCAGGCAGTAAAAGATAGAGCGAGTGACCTCTAAACCAGAACTTCACCTTGTGCCTCTGGTTATCACGCTTTGTTTATCACTCTTTTAAGCAATATAGAGAGAGATAAGAGTGATCATTCGCAGCAAATATCGATTTATTAAGAAATTAAAGAGAGACGGATCACAAAATACCACAACAGCATGCAATGCTGATGAAAACGGCGGAGTTGGCCCTCTTAGTTCCCAATTTATTTTACCAAAGCAATTTACATGCATATGTGAGCAGTTATCAGAGTAACTCACACTATTGAGTTGAAGTGACATTGACATTTAAGTCGAATTTAAGCTGTGTTGAATCGGAACATTTTTCGGGGGGCTTTGAAGCAATGATGCGAGGCGCTGATATGCACGACTTGTCCCGGAGTCATATCAGAAAGCCTATTAATGCCGACGCAAATGGCCCAGAAGGGTAGGTAAAGGAGATCCGTGGGATACCTGAGCAGGTTACTATTTTTGCTCTGAACCTCGTTCAATTCCGTCTTCTCGATGTAAACGACCCACCGAGCCATGACAAAGCGCGACGCTTGTTCATTTCAATTCCATTGAGGTGTTAAATAATAATATTTTATTTCACGCCATAAAAAAGACATACATGTAATTTTTTTTTTTATATAAATACAGCAAATTAATAAATAATAATCACAAATGACAGACAAGTGCAAAACTTACATCAAAAAGTGCAAATTACATAAAGTGAGTTTGAAGCTTCATGTGGAGATGGGTGCAGTTAACTTATTTTTAATTTTTATCAACTCTTCTATTATAATAATAATAATATATTTATTCACGTCATTTCAGACATACATGTATAATAAATGCATATAATTCTATATACACAGTGCAAAAAAAAAAACAAAAAAAAAACAAAACAAAAAAAACCAAACAAACAGACGAACTAACAACAAACCGAAAAACAGAGAAAAAAAAAATAGAAATTAGTGACTTGTCAGTTATTCAATACAAATCGAATTTAACAATATGGATGCTTCGACATTTGATATTGGAGCTTGCAGTTCATTGTTTTTTATTCTGATGAGTTCTTCTAATACACGAGCACTAGAAATAGGATATGATGTAATCGAGGCCGTTCTCAGAGGGATTTACCCTCAGGGAAAGCCCTTCCGATGCAAATGTATCACATCTGTGCAAAACT
>KB297234.1:520596-537287 GCA_000328365.1 Capitella teleta
TCTTCACAAAGCTCATACAGGTACGTTGTGGATACATGTTGGATTATTGTGTTTCTGAAGCAAAAGTGTATGGGGTTTTCAATACGACCTGCATTTGGTGGTTTTGTTGAATTAACACCACGCATTCAATATAGTTCTTCGCATGTGTTGGGCGCGATGCCTGCTGGTCTTGTCATGAATTAGGTCACCGTGTTAAATGTCTTGTCATGAATTAGGTCACCGTGTTAAATGTCTTGTCATGAATTAGGTCACCGTGTTAAATGTCTTGTCATGAATTAGGTCACCGTGTTAAATGTCTTGTCATGAATTAGGTCACCGTGTAAAATTTATGGGGCAGAACATAGAGCTTACATAACATTTTAATCTCACTACTCCCTACGAGCCAGGGGGAGCTTTAATTGGAATCCGCTCGGTTAATTTAAGTTAAATTATTCAACTTATATATCGATGATCTTACAATTTAAAAGAAAATGATCTAAAAGAAATCTAAATTGTTGCATTTTGCTCCAATCACATATGACATTGTTGGTTTGGGTAATTTTCAAAACACAAGATTTTAGACCAAAAGCACATACTGCAGGCTTTCAAGTTTGCCGGAAATCCCCACATATCAAGCGCCACAGATAGCAATTAACACGTCGCGTAGACCACAGAAAATTAATCTTGGATTAGCCGAAGAGAATGTACGTGGTAACATACATACATTTGCGGTTTTCTGGTAAACAAAAATAACTTTAAAAATCCACTAGCTGCACTGATTGCCTCAATATCTTCATTACTTCTTCTGTATCTCAGAATCGTGATCTTGTTGTTATGAAAGAATTTAAAGAAAACTCAATGATTAGAGTCAGCCAGACATTTTCACATTTGTGCTGCAGAGTTGAAAGTCTCTTTCTCGCTACTTCAGAGTCTTCAGCTGGTTTTCCTCATCTCAAACCGAGGACAACTAAAATCGAGATGTTTCTCAAAAATGAATTTATGGTATCCTATGCAAACTTGAATTGTAAACATAATCGCCTCCATGCACTTGTTCGTACAATTCTTTCTGATTATTATTACACTGAGAATTTTCCATCACATAAAAACACCAAGAAAACTAAGAGCGAAGGCAAAAGAGGTAACGGGTTGAACAAAGATAGAAAATTGGGCTTGTGAGGATGATATTATTAATTAATCTTTCGTGACATAGTTTTCTCGCAATATAATTACATGTACATATATCAATTGATAATACCATAACCGCCATATAGATATCGTTACAATCAGCCTTTCTGGCTTCATAAGAACGACCCGTTATTGATCAGCTACTTGCCCAAATTTCGTATCAAACGATGGTGGCTGATAAAACCCAAACACCAATGCTGCGTAGATCTCCAAGCATAATACATGTTTATATATATTGAGGTTAATGACGTAAGCCTGCTTGTGTTGCATGATCGCACTTCCGCGTCGAGACTCGAGAGTCATGTTTCGTGTCGCAACGTAGAAAAGTGCGTTATGATGCAGGGCGTTATGATGCGCCACGTGGCTGCTTTGAGATGGCGCGTTGTGCGCTGGAGGAATCCCTCGTGGTCGAAATATCGATGTCAAACCGATCACCACAGACTACTTAAAGACCGCCTGGTGTCTGAAGGCAAAGCCAAAGTGAAATTACCGCCAAAATGCTGAGTTGGATCTACTCTTTGCTTGGGAGCATCTGGAACGTTCTTAGTGAGTAGTTTTGCTAGCACGTGCCCTATAATTATGCTTATATGAGCGTTTAGTTTTTTTCTTGTTTATTATTAATAATTATTATGAATGATCAAAAGGGAAACTGCAAACAACCAGTGACCGTTCATGCCTTTCCAAGGCGAGCAGAACATTGATTGGTATTGCGCAAGAGATTTAGATTTATAAGTAGGCAATGGAGGGAGAACTGATTAAAAATGGACTTTGAGGCATTATGTGATGCACCAAAAATGATTCTTATGCCTGTCCTACACAAGGAATATCATCGCTAACGATTTCGCGGGAGATATATTGCTAATTAGGCGTGACGTCAGTCGCTGTGATGAAACACCGAGTTCCCCATCTTTCACAATGGGCCTCGTCATATCAGCTTGTCCTGCGATTAAATCCCTGGATATTTTTTTTCTTTTCTTTTCGGAAATAGATAGAATAATCCTTTTGCCACCAGTCAGGCGCGAAAAAAAATATTTTTCGCTATTTTTCTTATTTTAACAAGCAATTTTCTAGGACACCTACCATGGTTTCTCATCCTGAAACAGTAAAAAGGTCAGCCAGAGTGCACCACGCATGCGCAATACTGACGCTTTCATTTCGTAAACAACAAAGATGTCCTTTTATGGCGAAGATGGTCTGCTCTGATTGGCTGAAATCGATAGCTTCGCGAGGGGAACGGGACCAATCACGGCAAGCCTTCATCTGACGTTTGCCTCCTATACTTCGTAATGGAAGCCATTCTCCCATCGGCTCAATGCTAACCCCGATATTCGGAATGCATTATTTCCTTACGCTTGCATCCAGGCATGGTATTCTTGGCACGGAATGCTATCAATTGGTGCTATGAGTCAATAAAACATCACTTAAAATTCAGTTCCCCATCCCTGATATACATAATACGTTTCGGTTCAACTTGGGATAGCATATACTTCTGAATCATTCTATAATATATTGATGTCACGCTGTATTTCAAAGGTCACCATAACGTGTCAACCCAAAATTCCATCAGAATTAGCACTTGATTAAACAAGAATTACAGGCATAACAACGCACTACACTTATGACATAATACCAATTGCATGTAAAAAAAAAGTAAATGAAGAGAAAAATAGTCTTCTTGGGGGAGGGGTGGGGGCTAAGGTCTCGCTACAGCTACTACATGTAGCTGGAATTAGTTAGCTACTACCAGTTTGATATTTAAATGTTACAAAATACGCTCAGCACCAATGACCTGCTTCCACAGCTCCGTTCCTAGGTAGGAAAAAGAAAACCACGCTACTGATGCTCGGCTTAGACAACTCCGGTAAATCCACATTGCTGTGCCGCTTGGCCACTGGCACAATGGCCCAATTAGCGCCCAGTGCAAGACCCAGTAAGTGCTTAGGACTAACACCAACGCCATAATAACCACATCATCTTCCAGATTCTGATTCTTTCGAATTTGAAAACCTCACCGTGACTGCTTATGATATCGGCGGTCATGTTCAAGGCAAGTTGGCATAGCCCTCTCTCCCTTCTATGCTGCAATGTTGATTTTTTTTTTAACACTTTCATGTCCAGCATATTTTTAATTGGTGTAATTCACGCTTCGCAGCTGAGCAGTACATGTAATCATTACAATGCAACTTAGTGTTCCTGATAAAGTGTGCGGTGATTAATTGTAATTAAATTATTTCTTTTAAAGGACAACACAAGTAAAAATGAAACTTTTTGGCCTCGGTTTGGGCACAGGACATATGTATGGTCATTCATGAGCCATTTGCGGCTTTAAAGTGCTTATTTAATGAGATAGGAAAAAAAGAATGAAGAGTTTCTTACCCCAACTCTCTTTCTCTCGGAAGTTATGACGTCATAACATCCCACCATAAACCCAAGGACACTAACGTTTTATTGTAGTTTTTTGTTCTTTTCAACTCACTCACAATTCCATTTAATGTTGAACAAATCAAAGTTTGCTCAATTACGACTATAATACTTGTAACACACACACTTGATTGAATAGAAATCATAACGCAAAAACATAATTATCTGAGGGCTATACGGTGTGTCAGCTGAAGAAAGGGTGAACTTCCGTGACTCAAAAAAATCTACCAAACATTGACATATAAATTGGCAAAAATACTCAATTATATTGCTTGTTTTTATATGTTTTTATTGTTAAATTGAGTGAGAATCAGTCGACTCAAACGTCTTGTGATAAGTTATTAACCCTATAACTCAATATATTAATGATTGTATTTTTTTCCGGCTCGAGGCGACGAAGTCGAATCGTTTGTGTTGATCGATTACCATAGCAACGGGTAGCCACGGGGAATTCCGGGGGTGTTATGACGTCATTTGCAGCTTCACCAGGCGGCAAATATGTGAACCAAACCGATTTGGCGGAAGAATTAGAACCACTGAATATACGGTGTTCGTGGCTCATTTATAACATGTAAATGATATCAGGTAATTATTATTTTGCGCTGGAATGATTAATTAGGGTGTATATTTCGTGAATTTGGCGTGATCTTGGGTATTTTGGTTGATCTTTAATAGCTCGGCGAGTTTGGTCGAATTATTTCTCTGCGACAGACGCTGTTCTTTTTCTGGTCGACGGCTCTGACGTCACACGATTTCCAGAAGCAGCCAAAGAGCTCAATGTGAGAGATCACTCGAAAAAAAAATTTATGGCCGGTCAAGCTGTGACTATTTTCAGGGGCTGTTATCGGCGGAGGAATTATCCGGAATGCCTGTCGCGGTGCTGAATAACAAGGTCGATGTACCCGGAGCACTTGGAATGCTCGATTTCAAAGAGCAAATGCAGATTGATCGATGTTGTTCTGGCTTCCGATTGGTTGGTTGGTTGTGTGGGTGGGAAGGAAATGTTTATTAACGTAATATTCATAATATAGCCATCAAATGAAAGCGAGCGGGAACGATTCCTTGGAGGTCGAAGGCCTTTGGAAGCCTTTGCGTCAAGTGTTAAGCTTGGTTGTGGCTACCAGGACGCTTTCCGTTGGATTGCTGCCAACCTGCGGGACTGAACGTCCAGTTGTGACGTCACAGACTCAGGACTAGTTTTTTTACTTATTAATTTTTTACTTTTATTTTTTTTTTTTTTTTCAATAAAAAACTTTATTCAGTACATGTCATGAAGAGGTCCTCTGGACAGGTCATAAATTTGCAGAATATTTAGTAATAAATTTGTGCGAGTGGCATGTAATATGATGACTCGCGAAGAGATGATTTAAAAGAAGAAATGTCCGGAAGAGAATGAAAGGTATGAGAAATGAAGTTCAAAATTTTCAGGCCGAAAAGAAAAGGAGAACGGTCGAGAAGACGTAGGCACGAGTAAGACACATATGGCGCTCGCAAAACACAATTCCGCGTGTTGTATGGGTTGGTATGAGGGATGGGTTTATATTTGGAGAGTTCGCGGCAGACGATTGCTGTTTAATTTGAACATGAAGCAGGCGAGGGCGAAAGTGATAGTTTAGATTTTTCGAGCTTGAATTATCTTTTACAATTTTCTACTTCAGGTAATAAATTTGCGATATGCATTTGGCATTCTATGGATTTAGACTTTTAGTCAATAATTATTACCCGTATCGTATGCATATTGTATTATTGGTAATCATATTTTATTTCCTCCGTTAACTTTTAAGTATGGTGGGTCGTTATTTTTTTTTTTCACCCAGGAAGAAACCGGTTTATGCTCATTTACGATAACACTTACTTATTATTTTATTACACATATTATTTTCATGGAAAAATCATGATGTGATATATATTTGTCTGTGTGTGCAAAGTAAACATATTACACTGTATATCGAACAGAGTGACGCAACTACGAAATCGTTTTGTTTTTTCTTATATGTGTGTTGAGAACTTCATGAGGGTATTGGGAGATTATCCTTCGGCATGCGTTCGAGCATGCATGAATGGTTTATGTCATGCACATCGGGAAAATTGTTAAAATTGGAACTCCAGAGTCCAACTTCCATAGCATTCTGTATGCATAATTCAATTTCATCGACATTTCCATGCCCACACACCTGGTTTAAGTTGTTTAGAGTGACACATTTATATATCCAGGGCAATGTAGGTGTTTTACAGTTTTCCAGACAAACAACGGGCCAGGTGTTGGTTTTTTTTTTCTGCCTAGAAGTTCAAGAGCTAATATTGGTTGACTTTTAGACAGTTCTCGGAACTGAGACTAATCGACGAGTATCGAGACTGTCGCTTCGATTTTCGTTCTCGACTCGAATTATTCCGTTTTAACCATACCGTTTTGAGAGCATCCTGAGAGCGTTCTGATTTCATGTTCCTCGGCCTTCACTTGTTATTCGAGTCAGAACAAATGAAACAACCATTTATTGAGTATGTACTTGAATTTAATCAGATCATAAATGGATCATGGTGATATTTAATCAATAAAAATGGTGTATTGAGAGGAGGTATTCTTCAAAACGACCGTTTTGTGGGTTTAAAGCTCTCATTTTTTAACTTCTGAGAGTCCTCCATAGGACTTTTTTTAGTTAAAACCTGGTTAATTAGCATGGCATTCTCAGAGTTAAAAATCGATTCTAAGAATTGAGAACCAATTATAAGAATTTATACTTAAGAATGGTCTTAGGAATGCATTTTAGAGTCTTGAGCCTGAGAATCTTTGTGAATACAGCCCCTGAACGATTTTATGCACGCATAGGACCCTTTGCTCAGTACATGTTAGCACATCTGTCACCATGGCAACGAAGCCTCGGAATTTATGCGAATGGCGATTTTTCGACGAATATTCAATTATGTTGTCGGTCTTCGACCGATCTTGTATCATAGTACTCCGAATGGCCGGTAATTATGTGAACAAAGACAATAACAACTCACCTTAAATTACACAATTCGACATTATTCAGAATAATAATAATATAATAATAATAATATATTTATTCACGTCATTTCAGACATACATGTATAATGAATGCATATAATTCTATCTACACAGTGCAAAAAAAAAAAAAAAAAAAAAAAAAAAAAAAAACAAACAAACAAACAGACAAACAGACAAACAAACAAACAACAAACAGAAAAACAGAAAAAAAAATAGAAATTGGCAATGAATGCATGTGTGCTATTCATCATGACGCACATAATTATTATGTTTCGATTGACAGCAATCTTAGCACAAGCAGGGTATTCTCCGAAAAACGCTTTGCGGACGTGATTCCTGAAGTAGGTGTCAATAAATGCTGATAATTATTTGCTTGATTGCCCAATTGGAGAGCAGTTTAGTGTAATTAAGGCTGCTTATAATTATCAGTTTCGTCGTTTGGTAATTGGAGCTTTGACCAATGGTTTCTATAATACAATCCACCAATTAAGTATTGCGTCAATTTGCATTACTCTGCAATGAGAACAAATCTGTACACCAGCAATACCGAGTCTAGTACAATTAAGTACTGCATCAGCAATATAGGTCATCACGTGATTAGAACGATAGTCTTGTGATGCAAAATTATATTTTTAGGCGAGAAACCGTTTGATAGATATGACCATGAATTAATTGCTATAATGAAAACAGCAATTACAATTCCATATACCAAATCAAGTCATTTTCGGTGTTCATAACTAAATAGAACATAGCGTTGGCCATAATGAACATTATTCGAGAAGAGTGCGTTTGAATCGTTTCTTAAAAGTTGATACAATAATGTAAACGTTTTATATTATGTAATTGAAGCGTTTTTGGCGGGATTTGTGATACATCCTGTGTAACGATCCGAGCTCCTCAACCAGCGATTTTTTATGTTAATTCAATTGCTATTGCTATTTGTGTTGTCCGGTGGATTCTAGTGAAAGAAGAAAAAAAAAAAAAAAAAAAAAAAAAAAAAAAGAAGAGAGAGAGAAGAGATTTTCAAACATGATTATGTTCACGCATGTCGTAAAAAATAGCCATAGGCCTATATATGTGGCGGACCAATAAGCAAGGAGGAGAATGAGGCTCAATGGTCGATGTTTAGAGTCTCTATTTGTCCCCCGAGTATACAGAGAGGGTCAAAAGTAGTCTATCTGCTCCATGTTAAAGATCTCAACCCTTTTCAATGGCAAGTTGAGGATAAACAGTATCGGTACAAATCGTTTAGCACTTGGAAGTTCTGCCGGCCATCAAGCCTGTTGGGAAAAGCCTCTTGTATTTTAAGCCACAGATAAACACGACAACCTCTTGCTATAAATTTACGACCACAGCCAAGTCTATGCTATTCTTCTGTCTAGTGGCTCTTTCGGATTCTCTCGCTGACTTGGAAGCATGTCTGCTTTGGTGTGGGTTGTGTGTGGCTTCGGGGTATTGGCCGTGATCTGCGAACCAGGTATGTATTTGTCTAATTCATTCAACTCTCCCTCTTCTGTGAAAGTGTGGATCTCATGTTATAAATTTGTGGTATAATCATAGCTATGCAAAGCTTGGATTTGACGAATATGGGGGTTTGGGGGCGGGGATGCTCGTTCCAATTAATGTTCTAAGGTTCCGTGAAAGAGTTAATGTGTCACGACATTACAAGTATTTTCTAGCAATGACGTCATATTCTATATACACGTATTCAAAGGAAGACGTAAGCGCATGTTTTTAATACGGCACAAAATACGTGATGACAAAGATCGGTGAGGGGCATTCTTCTCTGTGAAATTGCTCCTTTCTATACGATGAAAGGGACCTTCCTTATAATATAGGTAACGTGGGATTTACTCTCGCAAATCTTGAAAGAAATGGTTCGGTCGCATTTGGCTGGAGAGAGAGAGAGAGAGAGAAATCATTTATTTAAGCGGGGAGAAAAAAAAAAATAATAATAAATTAAAAAATATTTTTGTTCTTCTTTTTTTTTTTTTTTTTTTTTTTCTTTTTTTTTTCTTCCGGTGCAGACTAATGGTAGTAATGATGATGATGATAGTATGATGATGCAGGGAGACCAGGCTAAGGCACAACAAGTGTCCGTTTTCGCGCTGGCCACCCCGGGGGATGATGAAATGATAATGATATTCATGATGATAATGATATGAGACGAGCATGAGAGGGAGAGAGAATTATTGATAGGATATTAATTTTGGTTATTGCAGACATAACAGTTTTCTATTAAACATTGATATGAATATTGATTGATGAAATGAGATTTGATTCTTTTTGAAAATGAGGCTATTGAATGAGTTGATGAATATGAGAGAATATGAGAATGGCTGGAAAACCACACGAGAAGGAAAGTGAAAAAAAAAACAAAAAAAAAACCCTTTTGGTTCTTGGATTGGGCGTCTTTTCGCAAATCTAGGGGTTACCATATCCTCTCTTTCAGCTTTATTACCTTTAATAATCACTCGCTTGAAATTGTATGTGGTGTGAGGTCGAATATACGGATGCCACGAAATAATTTCGCAGAAACAGAATCCCGTGTACATCCAGAGGATATTGGATAGATTCAGCCAGGCAGGTTCTTTGGATGTAAGCACGCGATCCCCATCACCATACAGCAGTACAATTGGGAGTGTTCCGGTCGTGTTTAAATTCCAGGAGGTGGAACTGTCCATTCCCTCGTCTGGATCTGATTAACATAATTAATTAATTAATTTAATTAAACGGGATTAGTGATCAGATCCACGACTGTTAATCCGACCAAAGAGCCTCGTGGACTTCGCTCAACATGTTACCGATTTCATCTCTGCATGCATATCAATAATCAAATTTGTGATGGAATTATGTTATCGCTGCAAGACTTGCCTCCGCATCTTAACCCGGTACAGAACTCACAGAAATTCCTCCTTCTCAATTTGTACCCTGTTAACCAATGCCAAAGTGGAAATTAGTTGTGGAATTTGAGACTTGCAATTTTTGGTACCAGTATATGAACGACTGTGTCACCCAAATAATGAACCAAGATTCGTTCTGATCACACACTCGCTTGCGTCATTTATCCAGACGTCTTTACTGACCATACCAGGATTACCAGCGGAATAGATATATTGATAAAACTCAGGATACCACAGCAATTGGGCTGCATGGGACATGCGATACAAGTCAGGTTAATGCAAAAAAGGATCCCGAGATATGGCAATTATTATTATTTTATGCTTATTTTTTCTTATATATTGGATATACTGAATAGCGAGAGAAAAGCTACTCAATAAAATTTACATTGTTTTGAGAAGTAATTATCAAAACAGAAAGTTACCTTTGGCACATTGTGCTGACTACGAAATTGACAAGTGTGTCAATTTCAATCTTCAATGGAAAGCAACAGAAATGATGCATTTTTATCAAAAATTCCTTTGACGATAGAAGTGTCAATTTCATGGTGTCTACGAATCAATCAGCAGAAAGTTTAAAAGTGACAACTTGTGCACACAAGTGTTAAGCGTTGTTCACATCATAATATTCTGACTTAACTGATTTATCTCTGTTCCTATCTGAAGGTGATCAAAAATTTGCCACCTCGGTAATATGTAATATGTTACACTTCTATTTAGCTTTACATGTATACATGCGTGTCTAAATACGTGCATATTATGAGAGTTAATGATGATATACATGTATGCAATGGGCACTCTGCTTATACCATGACATCAAACTAATATGAATAATTGGATATCGCCAATTATATCACTCCAATGCCAAGGTTCAGTGGTTCACTGGTATAAAACAATGTACGATATCCGGTAGATGCTCAATAGCCAGTGATTTGAGCTCTGCTATCGGATATCCAGTAACCCGTATCTAGTATCGGTTGAAGTTCATCATATGCGCACCCCTAGTTGAAATCCGGTCCTATACTCACGACTGTGGCCCAAACACACGGCCACACACGTTCAAAGTGGTTTTATATTTCGTTCATACTCGCGCATGCCAACCCAAAGATAAACATCTCTTGATGTATCTCCACATTTTGTATTTTCAGCAAATGGCCAATTCGGAGAAAGAGGAAATCGTTTGAATCGTCAGGTTGGCTTTTTAAATTAAATATCCTGTTGATGTTACTTGGATTGTGTGAGTGCGTCAACCGTTTGATTGCAATTACCTGTTCTTTTTAAGGAATGTACCGGGGGCTGCAAATGCATTGGGGAAAAAGGTGAAATGGCGAGACATTTTCCCAATTCGTAAATGTGATTATAGATATTACTGAGCCTCTCGTGAAAAAAAAAAAAAAAAAAAAAAAAAAAAAAAAAAAACAACATTTGCCAGCATCTAGAAACTACAAATAGCAACAAAAGACATGCATTGCTATACTTTAAAGAGTATAAAACCTGATTTTTACTTGTTTCCCAGGGCATTGTGGGCTTCCCTGGTCCGAACGGATTTCCTGGGGTACCAGGACTGCAAGGGTCACCTGGATTGAAAGGTGAAGCAGGAGTGAAGGGTGCTGAAGGTCGTCCTGGAGCTACAGGTAGCGAGGGTATAGCAGTACGTTGTATTTGTTATTACGTAACCATCGTTATGCAACAACGTGGGTTTTCCAGGGTCCACAGGGTGTTCCAGGAGTGCCCGGACAGCAAGGAAACCCGGTGAGGATCTCGCAGAGCATGAATATATGCGTATTTATGTTGATTCCAGGGTGAGCCAGGTGCAACAGGAGCCCAAGGTCATCCAGGGCCGATTGGATCTGAAGGACCTAGAGGAAGGGATGGGGCACCAGGGAAGGAGGGCACGAAGGGCGATAAAGGCACTCCTGGTCAAATGGTACGAACAGGGATTGGAAATCTAGCATGAAATGTTTGATTCTTTCTGTAGGGTGTTGCTGGGAGACCAGGATATCATGGTCGGGATGGTCAACCGGTATGTACACAACAAGTGAGGTGATATGTGGTGAATGAGTGGTGTTTGTACCTGACAGGGGGCAATAGGACCACAAGGAGCTACAGGTTTACCAGGGGACCACGGATGTCCAGGCGACAAGGTGAGTGCATTTAAATATCCTCCCTGACATTCTATTTGCTATTTGCCTGCAGGGATCAGATGGACCTCAAGGTGTGGCAGGACCGACTGGACCAAGAGGTGTACAGGTGAAATTGGGCTATTAATTGCGTAACGTGTTTTTTGTGTGGTAATTGGCTTTATACAGGGACCAGTTGGACGACCAGGGAGCCCTGGATACCTAACATCTGAGGCCAGAAGAGAAATATGGACTGCTGTCTTCAACGCAACTGAAACTACGGGGATTAAGGTGTGTGGTGAATTGCAGATGTGTGCAAAGCATACATACTCTGCATGATTAGGGTCATTACGTCTGCGGTGCTGTTACAAGAGGCCCCTTCATCAACCAGATTGTCTTAAGAATATATCGCCCATACCAGAATAATTAATCGCAAAATTCAAGAATTCCATTGTAAGCTCAACAGTATTCATACTTGGTGTATGCATTATACACATGTACCACAAAATATAATGTGAATACTAATATACTCTTAACCCGAATTGTGACATGGGATTTTCATCAAAACTTCAAAAGATTATTCTATCAACAGGGCGTGAAAGGAGAACGAGGTTAGTAACATAATTACTGCTTTAATTATTACCCAATTATGTTTGGGCGCATGAATAAACCAAAGTCCGTTGTATGTTTTGAGAAGCATTTTGATGAATATGATTTTATTTACCAGCACAAGGCATTCATTGTTTTTTTCATGCACACGGAATACGACCACCTCTGGTGACGTAATGGCGTTGTCATTTCTCAGAATCAATCAAATATAGCATCAAAAATTAACGCTATAGTCAGTCCTCAATTTCCGAAGCGAGAGTCCGCCATTGAGTAGCAAGCGACTTCTGCGGTAATTCTAATAAATACACTTTAACACTGTGGCTTAATTGCACGTTAAACTGTATTGCGCCAGCATATGCAAAAAAGTGTTATAGATGAAAAGCATCGCCAAACCCCCTGGAACACTCGTGATTCAAATCGGTGACCCGGCCTCTGAGGCAGTTTACTATATTGGGGTGAAGTTCGACGAACTTGATATAGAGCGTCACATCGCCACAGTGCGGAAGATACCACGTGTACCAACCACATCGGTCGGATCCGTCTGCTTATGCCTGCGTTTACTTCATCTCGTCTATGGCAATGCGCTCCTGTACAGACTATCCCAAAGACTCTTTATGCTCACTTAGTCTCAAATACTCAGTACACCCAAATCTAGAACTGGTACCACATCCACATACTAATATTCGATGTAATATACTTGTGAAACTCTTAACTTACATACAGAGATCCAAAGCTTGTTGTTCTGATTATAAATAGTTGATATAAAACAAATATTTGACTGATAATGAAAGCCACTGAGAGACATTTAATAAGCTGTTTATTAAAAATGCCTTTGTATGCCTTTGCATAGTCATATAGCTGGTATCAGATAAGTGAGATGCCATACATGTACGGGTATTTCCAAGTGTAAACACCATTGCGTTCAAGTAGTTTTTACTTCTACGTGTCAAGATATGTGACGAGTCTCATAATATGCTCGTCTGAATATTATTATTCAGACGAGCAAAATACGTGTTTTCTTCACTCGCCCGGGACACGGCGAGGAAATATTTTCACTTACACGTATTAGTCTTTCTAGGCCTGTGTGTAGGCCTACTTAAGGTACTTAATGGCATGTGCTTGTATTATAATTTGCACAATATGTTCTTGCAAATTTGTTTCTCTACATTTGGATGGGTTGAATTGTTTCAGCATGTTGAAATTTACAAATTGAGGCATATATACTTTTCTCTGCTGACCAAGCATCGTGGAGGCAAAATTCAACGACCAAGAATATGATAAACCACGATCAATAGTTTGATTCATTGACACTATATCTGATCGTTGTAGGACCATTTGGGATTCCTGGTATTGGTTTACCGGGCAAAAAGGGCGTCATGGTGAGAATGAACCAAACCACGATCGAAATCCGTAGCTTACTTTTCCGTAGGGCATGTCTGGACCACCGGGAATCCAAGGCAACCAAGGGCCGAAGGGAGATCCTGGATCAATCGGGGATCCAGGGCCAAGAGGCCTCCCGGGGATTAGTTTGCCCGGCCCTCGCGGTAGCCAAGGTCAGGCTGGGAAGCCTGGGGCAGCTGGGAAGGATGGTGGTCAAGGAGAGAAAGGTGAAGTGGGATCACCTGGAATTCCTGGAGAAAGAGGAGCACCTGGGAGTGGAGCACCTGGAGTGCAAGGACTCAAAGGTATCTGGTGCCGTATTTGGATCTTGTCGTGGTTTCATTGTATGTGTTTAGGGGAACCTGGAGTTCAGGGTTTGGTTGGAGCAGCAGGTTCAAAAGGAGATCGAGGGACAACTGGAGAGAAGGGATCCAAGGGAGACAAAGGGGCCGTGGGACCTGAGGGAAAAGTAGGAGAAAGGGGGATGAAAGGTGACACTGGCGCCGGTAAACCAGGGGTGCAAGGAATTGAGGGAAATAAAGGAGAGAAGGGTGATCTCGGGCCTCCGGGGCAGGGGGAACAGGGAGTGATGGGGATCAAAGGTGAACTGGGACCAAAGGGAGAAGTGGGCGAAACAGGTCCAAAGGGCGAGAAGGGAGAAAGGGGTGCTGGGGATCCTGGTGTTCAAGGAGTTGGGGGTGTCAAAGGAGAAAAAGGGGACATTGGGATCAAGGGGGACCTAGGGTCTGGAGAGAAGGGGGAAAAAGGAGAGCAAGGCGTTGGACTTGTGGGACCAGTTGGTCCAAAGGGTGAGATCGGTGTCGGGATAGGAGGTTTACCAGGTAATCAAGGGGAGCAAGGGGTGCAGGGGATTAAGGGACAGAAAGGGGAAGTTGGCATACAGGGTCCTCAAGGATTCGTAGGCCCTCGTGGATCTGATGGTTTGCCCGGTGAACCTGCTGTGGTTGGCCCTGGCTTCAAGGGCGAACCAGGTATGGCTTTTGACCTGTTATTTCTGCTTGGTGTCATGTAATTCTTCTAGGCTTGATTGGCGTACCCGGAGCACAAGGTATAAAGGGCGAGAAAGGAGATCCAGGCATTGGACTTACCGGCCAAAAGGGAGACCGGGGGGCGATTGGAAGTCCTGGGAAAACTGGACCTACTGGTGGTTTGGGGCGAACTGGACCAAAAGGTGGGAGAAAATAAAATGAAACTGACACGGATCTATTTTCGGGTGAGCAGGATCAACAGCGACTTCCTCCGTTGTTTTCACTCGACACAGTCAAAGTCAGGATATCCCATTTTGTCCGGTTGGTCATCGCCTGCTGTGGGATGGATACAGCTTGCTGCATACCGAAGATGATGGCAGGGCGACTGTGCAAGACTTGGGTAAGAAAGTGGGTTCAATAGGTTCAATCTATCAAATTTTTACTTGTATAGGTTCCGCAGGGTCTTGCTTGACCCGCTTTAACCCAATGCCGTATATGTTTTGCAATATTGGAAGTGTGTGTACGTACGCTGGAAGGACAGCGACGTCTTTCTGGCTGTCCACGGGACGTCCTATCCCAATGATGCCTATTGCGTCTGAGGACGAAATCCGCTCCCACATAAGTCGTTGTAGCGTGTGTCAGAGCCCAGCTCCTCTATTGACTCTTCATAGTCAGACAACCAGCCCAGCTGCCTGCCCAGAAGGGTGGAGAGCATTATGGAATGGCTACAGCTTCGTTATGGTAGGTGCTCATTTAGTGTACATTCATATCACATCTGACTTTTCTCAGCATGCCGTTGGAGCAATGGGTGGAGGCCAGCAGTTATCAAGCCCCGGCAGCTGTTTGGAAATATTTAGAGCTAATGCTTACATAGAATGCAATAGTCGTGGAGAGTGTCATTACTTCAGTGATAAGTACTCATACTGGTTGGTCTCTGTGTCTGAAAGGTTTAGATCGACTGTGGAAGGACAAACTCTAAAAGCTGGACAAGTACTGGAAAGAGTCAGTCGTTGCGTGGTCTGCCAAATGGATACGGACTATCATGATAACTTTTTCACGACGTCACCGAGTCCGATAGATCCTGGATCCGGGGAAGAGGACTGGTTAATGCTCTAGGAATAGTTAAATTACGCAGCGAAAGTAATTGCTAGTCTGAATCGTTAAATGCAAGGTAGAAATTTAACTTGAAGATACTTACGTTAGCGTCTATAAGTCAATTGTAGAATGTGATAATTATATTTATAGAAACTGAATGATAGACTCCTCAGTGCATGTGAAGATTTCCTGACTTAATAATTAAATGCCAGACGAGATAAAAGTTCATGCTTTTAATTTCTTTCTTGCAAAGGATTCTGTATAGCGTGTGCCTCTATAATAATCATTATTATTTATGTGACACCCCTCCACGAAACCAGTTGCATGTACACAATAATAACTTTTGGATTATCACTGAAACCGTCAAGATCAATGCTTGCTGAACATTTTTGTGTTAATTTTATCAATAAGTAATAATGTTATCTCAATCATTTTCGAGGTTAATGATATTTATACTCAGGTAGGGTGCAATACTCGACCGAAAAAAAAAATAAAAAAAAATAATAAAAAAATAAATAAAATAAATAAATAAATAAATAAATAAATAAATAAATAAATAAATAAATAAATAAATAAATAAATAAATAAATAAATAAATAAATAAATAAATAAATAAATAAAAATAAAAGATATACAGATATATATATATATAGTGCATTAATTTTTAATTGGCAGAGCACTTTCATCGGAAATGCGGTTGCCATGGTGACCACGGCGTGTTAAAGGAAAAAGAAGGGAATATTATTTTTAAACCATGCATGCAGTAAAACAGCAAAATAATACACGCACTGTTTTTTTTTCTTTTTTTTTTCTTTTTTCGTTTTTTGTTTTTGTTTTTTTTTTTTCGTTTTTTGTTTTTTTTTTGAAGGTGGGTGGGCAAGGGGGTGTCCAAATGAGGCATACTGCGTTGGACTAGAAAATTGTGTCATAAGCTCATACTCAGCATAATTGGTGTTCTTAATTTTTTTAGCTCTTCGGTCGACCAACGTCACCCAAGGAACACACA
>KB297234.1:537690-553314 GCA_000328365.1 Capitella teleta
GACATGTTCTTTGCCGTAGTGTTTCGTACCGAGCTCAGAAATACGCGCAGTCACACAAAATAATCTAGAAGTAAAATTCTCAAAATCCTCAAGATATGAAAGTGCATGACATGACATGACATGATGGGGTTCTACGGCTTCACCCAACTCATTCGGGTAATACGGGCGCCAGAACAAAACGCTCGGGACCGGGGTTTCCCGCTACTCATATCGATAAATCCCAAGTGTTCTTTATCCTGCACACCACCATAGACAGTAGTACACAGCGCCCGGCCTTGTTAGGCAGCACCCACTTAGTTGGGCAACACTGCAGAGTCACCGAAGAATTATATAATTATTGAAATTACATGTATTTCATGAGAGTGGGTCCACTTTTCCATGGTGTGATACCCATTGCATGCCCTTGAGGTCATCACGTACATCACATACTAAATATCGTGGTTTTTTGTTGTTGTTGTTTTTTTTTTTTTTTAATACATTCAGTAGCACTAAACACCTGGACAATCAATTATCCTTCTGCCTCGATGTTTTTTGCACTTGCCCTAACGACACCGCAACATGGGATTGTCGCCTGATATGGAAACCTAAAAAGGGATAACTATTTATGCAACCCTATCGTTATTAAAGGTGTCATCACTAATTCATCCGATTACATAATCGCCCTGATTCAGCCTAAGTACAGGTGAATGATGTATAGGCACATACGGGTGTACATATCATTATGTATGCAAATGCATGCCCTCACTAAAGAATCTATGCCAAATGGTTTGAGTGGAAAGTGAGAAGAATACTCCAATGAAAATCCAATTGAATTATTTTCAAATTTTCATACTACGATTCATTGTGTGTGTTGTTTGTTTTATTACTTGGGTTAGTCTTGGGAAAGTCTAATCTAAGATATGCTCCAAATTCGATTCTCATATTCGTTCGTTGGTTATATTTTGAGAACTTAAAATCTCCTATATGTTTGATGAAATGAAAGTGCCTTGATTTAAATATTCCCGCCTCATTGTTTATTCGCCTGATTGTCGGAACCAACTAAGCCGACCATGTTAAGATTACATGGGTGCTTCTAATTAACTTACACAGTGTTTCATAATAGCATATATAATTATGATTATAATTATAAACTATTTCTGTGTGCTTAGACCTTTGGGCAGAGCGTGCACGGGAATGCTTCCATCTCTCAAGAGGCAATCGACCACGCTCGGAAATGCGCGCCAAGAAGCTGGAAACAAATTTTATATCCATCACTTTCAGATAACAAAATACCTCAAAGGCGTCTGAATAACTGCATTGTCTATTAGAAACGCCTGCTACCAGACATTTATGATTATATAGCCATAAAAAGGAGCACAATTGTGTGATTGGGTTTTGCTTTTCCAGAAATGGGAGGGAGGTCAGATCAGCTAGGGTAGTGGCTGTGACCCATCTGCTTACAAGTGCCGCTTCCTGTCATGGGGTGGCCGTTGTGTCACGTGATCTCAAAGGATGCAGACTGCTTCCTTCCATCTGTTGTGTGCGTGATGAGGGCAGTATGGTTGCATATACATGGATTCAGCCGGACTTCATGCTTCACACTTCCAAGTGTGCTCATGTACAAGTATAGTTGGGCATGATGTTGCAAGCGGCATGTAGTCTTCAATGCACTTGAATGTGGAGCTCAGACATCTTATAATATATTATAGTACATAGCGATAACGAGGCAGGCTTGGAGGAAGACTGAAACTTTTTTTGCTGATGCATGGGTTTATAATTACATGCAAGTACTGAGTGAATCGTATTCAAATTTTAATTACATTGTTCTTAATATTGAAACATGATCGTCATAAATTAAACAGACTTTCATGGCAACTGGCGTTTTACAAGGCTCTTTCTATGATCTTTCTTATTTGAAGTTACTCCGTTTACAGCAGCAACTTACGTAGATATTTTCCTGGATTCCGGACGAACCCCGAATCTTACCAATTATAGAGCGTGTGCCATTCCTTGGTGGCTATTCTGAATAAAATGTATCCTTGTTTCAGTTAAACAGTTGAGACGACAGACAATTCAAGGCAGTCACAGCCATAGAAGAAGAATAATTATTATTCCTGCATTGTTACAGTTAAGAGAAAGGCCAAGCTTTAAAAACGCTGCTAATCCTTTGATATCCAAAAAGGACAATTAAGTTATGAACTCCTGCGTTTGCTGAACAATTAAAAAAAAAAAAATCGATTGTACTTTATCCATATTTATATGTTGCATGCATGCATACAATTACTTTATGTATCATTATTATGTAAAGCAGTTATACTCTGATTTTTTATTTCTTGTATTCGATTTCTATTTTCTTAATTTTGAAGAGCATTTTTTTTGTATTCAGATCATAATTATTTCATTAAATTATTGTATTTATTGTACTTTTTGTGCGTTATAAGTAAATATAATCAATCAATCAATCAATCAATCAATCAATCAATCAATCAATCAATCAATCAATCAATCAATCAATCAATCAATCAATCAATCAATCAATCAATCAATCAATCAATCAATCAAATGTGTGTTTGCCTTTAATACAGTTGTTCTCTCGCTGCATTAAAACTTTTTGTTCTTTCACAACTCCTACAGCTGCTGTAAACTCAATCTCCGAGGTCTCCGCGTAGAAGGATAGAAGCGTATTAAATGTTATCCAGCAGATTCGCTGATCCGACGACCTCTTGTCGGTATATCAACGCATAATGCACTTGTATATTATATTATGCCTTAGCTACTCTGTGTTGTTGGTCAGGTGCACAAACTTCCAGAGCTTTTGATATTCATAGAGCCGCGCTGTACGTTCACTGGTCTCTGGCGCTACTAAAAAGAAGCACCGGCACACACCGATGAAAACTCACCCTAATTTTGGTATATCCATTTCACTCGATTTCACATGACGTCAATCGGAATTTCAACCAAAAAAAAAATGGTTCACAAGGCGAGGTTAAGAAGTTAATTGCCTTATGAATGCTTGTTTGTTTATTTGTTTAGTTCGTTGTTGATTATTTGCACAGATTTCATGCGAAACTCGGTCATTCATGCATTCGTGATTGAAGGCCACGCGCCGCCCAAACAGTGAGTCTTCACAAGGTGTCATCAACAAGGAATGTTACGTAATGAGACATGTATGCGTTGAACGATCCGTTCACAAACTGCGAAACCTCTCATTCTGACATTTTGTTATGCGCAGCAATTATAGTAACATTTGATGTTTCCCCAACATGTTTGAATCGTTTTTATATAAATTGATTCGTGGGGAGGGGGGGGGGGAGTTGTTAATAGCAATGAATTGAAAGGAATATTTTATGGCTGTTTGTCGAGTAAAGGAAATTGCTTGTATATGTTTAAGCACTGTTTTCGTTCTTTTAAAATATTTGCAATTTCAATTCAATATTAATTAATAATTTATTATGTACCCTTTTAATATAAAATATTTACTTATTTAGTAAATAAGCCAGCACAAACTAGTATACTTGGATAGCTAAAATACCTTAGAGTGATATGTTATGCATATACAAGACTATGAGAAAGAATACGTGTATGCACTATGAGTATAGTGCACAGGTATCAAGTATTAAGCATAAGGTTAGACTCGCCAAGTCAATCTTGATAATTCTGTAATACTGCAATAAAACTGTAAAAAAAAAAGAAGCGATAATTTGATTTCAAAAGTAGAATCTTTGACGAGGTTATTTGGCATGTGTGCGAATGAAATTATATTATGATATACGTATGTGTTTTTGTTTGTTAACCGAACAAGGGTGTTTTGGAAATTTGTTGAGCAAATGGGGTGCAGCGTCACAAATTACCCGATTGGCGTATTGTGCAATGCGGTTTATTGTCATGAAGCCACTGCCTCCTGTTGTCGTTTGTATAATTGACCGATGTGGCTTCTTTGTGTGACCTTGATCGCCCCCCGCCGTGAGCCCAGCGACAGATTCATTAGCCTAATCAGAGGTGCGCCAAACCGGCTTCCTGGTGCGCCGGTTGGCCGGCTGCAGGGCAGGTGCGGTCCGATGCGGTCATTGACGCCGAAATTAGCTATCATGCTTGATAATGTCCAGCGTCAGATGGCGATAAGGAAGTGTACGGCCGCTATAAAGGCCTCCATGAGGACTGAACGTAGCACACGGCGTGTGTCAGATCTAGGTGCAAGTAAATCATAGGATACATCGATATTATGTTATACAATATATAGTTCACCAATGTAGTCATAACGCATATTCATCTGCTGGTTATTCTTCCAGGTTGAAAAATGTGCAAATTATTTTGAACACTCTCACACCAGGAGGAAACTGCAGCCGCAATCACCAGAATTTTTTTGATTTTTGCTTCAAATTTTAACGCAGTAAATTTAAGCCTACAGTAACCCCCCCCCCCCTCCCCCCAAAAAAAAAGAAAAAAAAAAAAGAAAAAAAGAACGAGGTCATAAAAAAAGCGTGCGTAGATGGCCTAGTATTGCACCAATTATCACATACACGTAATATGCCTCCCTTGGCGCAGTTCTGAATAACATTCTTGACATTTGAAGCTGTCGACAATGAGACACAAGAACACCCAGGTGGCTATGATTGTATTAACGCCACAAGAACGAAGCAGCAACTTACTACAAGTACACGATAGGCTACGCACTAGGGCATAGTATTCCGGCGTCTCTTCCAATGACCTAAATCCGAGCAATTGAGATCCGAGATGATCCCTCGGTTACATCTTGTAGAACTATAGCAACGACTTGCAAAATAGCTTTTGGATTACAAATTTAGAGTAAGATTCAATTTATGCTAGCAACACGTTTTAGGGTTTTGTCATATAGTTGTAAAGGACGTATAGATACTATAGTATGATGAACTTCATTCGCCAACCAGGGCGAGTCGCAACTGTAACACACTCATGCACCTGGGTAAGGTTCCACATTCCGCGGGCGATGACCCATTGAACAGCTTATCGCACGAATAGAATGCATACACTTGCATTGTAATTCTTTACTCTTATAACCTACACCAGCTATTGCATATGACCCGTGTGGATAATCACGTTACGTGAAAATATGGACAGTATGAATGCAAGAAATAACTGGTTTTAAAGAATTCTCGTTGAGCTGTCAACGCCCAATCGTTGGGACATTTAACTCAATCCTGACGAATACTAGCCGCATTTTACACATCATAACAGCTCTTAAGACTGGCCACTTTACCTGAGCTCAACGAGGCAGTGATTGAGGCACACTTCTTCTGTAATTGAGACTTTTCTTGAGATTCAATTGAGAGCGATGAGGTAATTGCCACTGAATCAGAGTGGCAGTCCGACGCAGATTAGGTTGACCGCTCAATGGACGTTTCGTCTATTATCTTTTGGTCAAGTTTATTTCATGATAAGTAGTTTGGACTATCTATATGTTCTTGCCAATTATGGCGGCTAGTAAATAGTATTATAGTCTTGTGTTATAATGGATAGTGTTGCGAAATATGTGATTGATTCGGTTTGTGATTGGGCGAAACGCCACCCAATCAGCTTCCATGCAGGTTGCACATTTTCTGTGGATGGTATTTCCAACCCGAATGCTCCTGCATCGGCGATGTCCAGCAATCCTATAATGCTCTCTGTAAGAGCGTGTTTCTGTAGCGTTGATCTATCGTTTTCTGTCATTTTTGGTTCACTGTCTTCAATCGTATGCAAAGTAGTGGAAGAGTGTAGCAGCAGTTGTCTTATGGTTGATTTCTTGTCCCCGTGGATACTTTGTTGTTGTTGACCTATTGACTTATTGTCAATAAAATATTCACACTCATGGGTAATTTATCCCATGGTACAAGGAATTGTGACTTGAAAAGACTTTTCTAAGAGTTTCTGCGTTAAACTATTCAATTTCCGCCGAGCATTCGTCATCATTTGAACCAGTACATGGTAGTTGTATACTCACCACATTTCGAATAACCACTAGTATTCGGAAAACTTCATAAAAAACTATGATTATACTCACGCCACTTTGAAATGTAATAGCTCATGTATACACTATATCACCATAGCAACCACAGAGCCATTTCCCAGTAGCTGACGACTCCAAAGTCAATTCATGACGGAATAGATCGACGAATAGAATAAAAAGAAAGTATGCCTTCGTTGCCTACCATCCCATGCAGCCTATAATATATATGGATCTACTCCCACAATTAAAGAACTCTTCAATCTTTTTGCGCGACCGTTATAACTCGCTCAGTGAGAGCATTCTCTGATCTTTTCTTGTGATTTGGACCCTTATCGCTGTCTTCGTCCTGTTCATCATTCAACATTAAGAGCAATCATTATTAAGATGCCGAAGGTCGATGGCAAATCAGACGAAAGGATGAAGATCAAAGTCGCCGTTCCCCTACACCATTTCCACTTCCTGATCATTCTAAATCAAGCTCATTAATCAATTTATTAAACCATCATATAGATGAATTACACAAATTCATCTATGAAATCATGTTATGATATCGACATCTGTGGGTGTCATTTTCACGCACAAGCCATGCTTGTACAGTGTACGCGTATACCCACCCGCATGATGCCTCGGTGACCAAAGTTACCTGCTGGTTATAGTCACCAGCGAAAAGGCACAAAGTATATATAGTCGCGATTTGCTCACCTCGCTTGGCTCCCAGCGATGTAAGCCGAAGGGATTCCTAGGTGGAAATTGAAAAACTTGTGATAATTAAATGATAATTAATTGCTAAATGAGCTCACTTTATTATTTTCCTTTTTTAGTTTTATTCAAGTATTGCATTCACGTATAGTTTGTGTTGTTTTTGCTGATAATAATAATAAGAGTGTAGCGGGTTACTTGCGTCGTTATACTGAATGCAATACTTAAATAAAACAATAAAACAGTATCTGAATTTATACCCAAATTCGTATAATAATGATACATGTAAATGATCAAACTATAGTTTCATTAAAACGAAAAGAAAAGAATATTAATGATATCAAAGCCTTCAAAGGATATAAACGCTGTACCAAAACAAGCATTATTATGTAACCAATCATAAAATTGTACAAATTTTGATAAACACAAAGTAAATTTGAAATAAATATTCTCTGCACACTTAGAAGAATGAAATAAATTAAATAATAATCATCAAGATATGTATATATATTATTCGATAGACTGGTGAAATTGTTATTATATGCATTTAAACACAATACTAACATCATAATGTTTTGTGATCAGCACATAACTGGATTGTAAGTATTTATTTTCGCGAATCAATTATTTGATTGTGTAAGTCCTGGTCAATGGTGAACGGAAAGCCAAATAAAACAAGCCTGACGACTTCCGATAATTGGCCATTCTCGGGTTTTACAGTTTGTGGCTAAAACTGGCCACAAGCGATGATGAGATCAAAGGGCTCTGTGTTAACGAACGATGAAGCTGACCAACACTTCAACACTTCAGCGATGAGCGTTAACAAACGTATAGTGACAGCATTGGTCACGCGTTTAACAACCTCTGTCTCCACTGCCATTCCTGTCTCATTAACATAACAAGCCCCGCCCCTTAGGCATTCACCGACCAATCAGAAACGTCGCAGCTCGTAAATGGACGTCCACGGGAGCCGGCCGCTGATTATAAAGTGACCGCTGGTCACTGGCTATTTATTGACTCGGAATCAACATTTTCATAGCACTGACAACGAGAGCTATTCAACCTTTGATTTTTTATTTTCATTTTAAATGTAACGAGCGCCCCAGAGTGTTATCACTGATTTTATCCACGGATTTTACCAACACGCGATTTTTATTCAACATGACTACAGCAGCCCCCGAGGTATCGGTCAGCTTCTCGTCAGACCGATACTCCAGCCCTCCCTCAAGCTCGGACAACCAGCTGATCATCGACCAGCACTCGGAGGGATCGGACCCTCCCCGCGATTCAGGACGCCTGGAAACATCTCCGACCACCACGGACACTGACAAGCGCAGCTCGCCACCAACCTACGCCACTTTGGAGAACCCCGCCTTCGGACACCAGCTAACCAGAGGCTACCCGCAAGCCTACCCCAACAACGGCGGGGCGCACGAGCAAGGAGGCTACCCTCATCCCAAGCAGTTGCCGAACGAGATGCCTCCAGCGGGTGCTCCCTACGGGGGGCAGGGGGATGGTCGCCCCGAAGCCGAACAGAAACAAACGGTCTCTCAACCCGAGATGCATGCCACCCGACTGGAGATGATGATCCATCCCCAGATGCCCCCGTGCCACCCGCCCCTGGGATACCCCGTCCCTGCCGACAAAGCCAGCATCCACCTGTGCAACCGACAACTCTGGCTGCGCTTCCACCAGCACCGGACTGAGATGATCATCACGAAACAGGGCAGGTGAGCAGCCGAGCTAATTATGCTCCTCGTAGTACAAATATATTAGATACGGGTTGCAATGCCGCAAAATGTCGATGATAGTAGTATATACAGTCTATAAACACACGGACAGAAATATCAGATTCGACGCGAACCAGGCGCACTAGTATAAAACCATCACTGCTGCCCTATGAATAGTGCATCACACGTTTTCTTGTATACAGAGTGTCCCGAGATATAATTGGTTAATTTCTGTATCACTTATTCATTCTTTGTTTTTTAGTTTTTTTTTTTTTTTTTTATGTTTCGGCCAGAAGAAAAAAAAACCCCAAAACAAACAAACAAAACAAGACGATTCGGGTTTAATATTTTATTTTCCCGCAAGAGCACCGCTTAGTCCTCTTGTGGGGCTTCGAAGTATCATGTGAGGAAGATGAATATCATAAAATCCTTACAATAGAGTCTTATTATCATCTACATAAATGCGGTTTGTTTGTGTTTTTTTTTAAATTGTGCACCTCCCTAGCGCAACTCCCATGTTAAGTTATTGTTGATCAACTTAATTGTGTTCGGGATCCATTTAATTTCCATTACAGTAATGCAAAGTATAGTACTGTGCTTTCCATGTTATAGTCGAGAACTATTCGAAGCACTTTCGTGCAAATGTTAACTGGTGCTCAATGCTTTCTCTGCTCCCTCCACAGACGGATGTTCCCCACCCTGCAGTTCAACCTCACTGGATTGGAACCCCACCGCCACTACAACGTCTTTATCGACATGGTCCTAGCAGATCCACACCACTGGAAGTTCCAGAACGGAGCGTGGATCACCTGCGGACAGGCCGAGCAGCTTCCAGCCAGTGAGTCCATCATTCGGATACTGATAATTAGGCAATAAGCCAATAGTTAGAAATGTATTTTTCTCTCCTTGCGTATAACGGGAAGTTGCGTGCTTATTGTACGAAGCAACATAACATGAAACAAAGGCGTGCGGCAAGGGGAGCTACCGCCATTATCGGTCATTAGTCGTTCATTAGCCACGCTTATTAGCACCTCATTGAAGAGGTATTGTGATGCAGGCCAGAATCGGGATCTTGCGTTGTGGAGTCATACACAATGGTACAGAATAATATACTTTTGGATTTGCAGATGGTCGAGTTTATCTTCATCCGGATTCACCCAACACTGGCTCACACTGGATGAAACAAGAGGTCACTTTTAACAAGCTCAAATTGACCAATAACAAATCGTCTAATCAAGGATTCGTGAGTCATTTTCACGAAGTAATTTTTGACATTTTTAAACTGTTGCGTCATTCCAGATCGTTCTGAACTCTATGCACCGGTATCAGCCGCGAATCCACGTCATCGAGGTCGGCGGAAACGCGTACGAACAGAAGTCTCTGCAGACTCATAGCTTCCCCGTGACTCAGTTTATCGCCGTGACCGCTTATCAAAACACTGACGTATGTTCATTTCTTCCGCCCAGTTACGCAATTAACTTCTGTTGATTTCAGATTACGCAGTTGAAGATCGATTTCAATCCGTTTGCTAAAGGTTTCCGCGATCCTTTCGACGGGTGAGTTATCAATAATGCATTCAGGCATGTATTCAGAATATGTTCCGATTGCAGATCCAGGGTTGTCGAGCAGGCGGAGCAGATTGCTCCCGTGGCTGCGCTTCCAGCCCAGCTCCCTTCCCCCGCCGCAGCACCAATCGTGCCGAATGCTTACCCACCAGCCAACCAACGCTACCCTGCACCAGTTGCTCAGAGAGTGCAGGCTGACGTCCGTGCAACTCCGCCGTACAGCACCCCCGATCAGCCGTACGGCATGGGCGCTGATGGCAACTACAGTTACGCAGCAACGCCCCAGGCACGTGGGATGTCCTACTCGAACGGATACATGGCTCAGCAGGTGCCTTACTACAGCCACGCGGCATCAACTGAACATCCGACGTCCGCCTCAACCCAGCCTCCAGCTGTTGCTCAGATGGAACCGGAGTACGCATGGCAGAGTGCTCGACGCCGAAGCTGCAGCGATCAGAGCGGCGAAGAACTGCACGACGATCAGGTGGGCCAGCCGAAGAGGCGCAGGACGTGCCCTACTCCACCAACGAGCCCTCATTCCCAGAAGTCCTCCCCTGAGCAGACCGTTCCTCACGACCAAGCTGAGATCCACAATCAACACAATGGCGTTGCAGTCAATCTCTTCAACGTTCCCCCGCAACAGAATCCGCACGACCACCTCGCCGTGTCTCACTCCGAAGTCGCAGCTCACAGCAACGGTTACGTGTCCTACCAGAACGCAGCGGCAGCCTATTCTGGTTTCGCCGGCCCAGCTCAACACATCGACACCTCTTGCTTCATCGGAAATAACGCGACCGCCTCCGCTTACAAGGGCTGAGGCTTCTGACTGGATCATCAGGATGAGTTGAGGCTCATGTACTAATGAACAAGCGGCGCTATGAGTGTCGCTCGGGTCAGGGGTCAATCGGACGTCTCTGCTGGCTTCGTGCGACGCGCGGGGGCCGAGCGGATGAGCGTTGTATCGTGGTGAAATGTGTGAATTATTATTGCATCATGCTCGTACACAGAACAACTGTGTACTTCTATGACAGTGCAAACTTTTTACAGTATGTTTTTAAAATATTTTAAACTTTATTTCATTGTTTTAATACAAAAGGTAATAAAGCATTTCCATTATTCATTTAACTTTTTTTGTTGTTGATTGTTCCTGTTCAGATTACATAATGATATACACGTAATTTATTTAACTACATGTAGTAGGATTTTAGCCCACTACAGTCTTCGATGAGAAATCCATGATGGTTACATTTATATAAGATAGAAGAATCAGGCCCATGCGTCCAATAATAATAATAAAAAAGAATGATCCAGAACAGATTTGAGAACTAGAACGAATGACTGCATTGGGTGGGAGCAGTTTGGGTTGCGGAATGGGAGGGGAACGAGAGAAGCAGCGGCCGTCGTGAGAGCGCTGTCAAAACGCCACATAGAACACAAGCAAGATGTTTACGTTTGTTTCGTTGATTATGAAAAAGCATTCGATCGGGTGGAATGGACGAAACCTATGAAAGAACTGGGGGTAGATTGGAAGGAGCGGAGAGGGGAAACAGTGCGGACGGAACAAGGGATGGCTGGACAATGCGCAATTGGAAGAGGAGTGCGACAGGGCTGCCTGCTGCCTCCACTGCTTTTTAACATCTTTGCAGAAACAGTGATGAAGGAGGCCATGGAAGGACTGGAGAGTGAAGAAGGGAGGACACCGGATCGAAGCTGTGAGATTTGCAGACGATCAGGCGATGCCAGCGAACACGGCAAAGGGGCTTCAGGAAATCACGACAAAGCTATAAATGAAGTGGTGGAGAAATACGGAATGAGGTTCAACAAAACCAAAACGAAAGTTATGAAGATTGGGAAAAGTGAACAAGAACAATTGCAGATCAACATCGATGGCCAAGTGTTACAACAGGTCCAACAGTTGAAATGCCTTGGCTCACGGAAGACGGATGTAACGAAATAAAAAAGTGAAGATGAGAATCTCCATGGCCAAAGACGCGTTCAACAAACATCAAACGTTTCTCCTCGGAAAGACCAACCACAGATTGATTGACGAAGAGACTCACCCAGGCGTTGGTCTGGAGCGTGCTACTTCATGGCACAGAAACCTGGACGTTAAAAAAAAGATGACATCTTGAGGCTGAAGAGCTCGTACATGTAAATACATACAACAATTAGAAAGGGAAACTACGCTGTGCCACGTACAATGAGTGACAGACGGAGAAGCTGAGCTAAACTATAATTATAACAAATACACTTAGCAACACAATACATTATATGCATCAAATTCAAGTGGCTAAACAATCAATTAATACGTAATTAATATTAATTAAAAACAGAACATCAGTATGAAAGATGGACGATATAGGATACGCTCAAAACATTGTCTCTTACGTTGCAGAACTGTTCAATACCCATTGCGGTTGCAATATTTTCTTCAGATGTCGTAGTATACAACTGACTCAGCATGCTTCGACTATTGAAACCAACAGAAGATGGACTAGGGGGAAGAATTGCGATCTCCTCAGATGCATGGCTCAAATCCAAAAATAAGAATGCATGTACATGTACCTACTGTCGGACTATAGCCGGGAAAAGTCATAACGTCATTCGTCATGAAGTTATTCGTTATTCGAGAAATCTGGCCCATAGAGAATGACGTCATTCTCAAACTGGTTTATCTCCACATGCATGCATGATGATGGTAGGGGAATTCCGTGACACACACGTTTCCACCCTCTTGCCATGAGCTTGCCACCCTCACGACTCACGAGCGGTCCCGGGCTTTTGGCAACGAAGTTTTCTCCTGTCAGCTTCTACATTCATAACGCACCTGCATACAGACTGCGTTATGAGCTCAGTCACCAAACGCGAAGCTTCCAGGGTCTTTTATGGCGGAATCAGCATGCGGCGAGGCCTGCGCCCGTCTGACTCCACTACTGAAACGACATGAATCACTCCTTGTTGGTATACCGGTATTCTACAATCACCCAAACAAGAACATTGACGCATTTTGAGAAAACCTCTCCGTTTGAACATTCCTGACATAGGCCTATAAGACTGTACGTTGCTTCAAAACATGCAGTTTCAATTAATTTTTATTGGACAGCAAAAGACGCCGTGGTCGGAGGCTTCTGGCCCTGTGACAATTCACGATGAGGCATTGCTCACGGGATATGCTGATGCCGTTGTTCAGAACCGAACGAGTGCTGACACCTGCATACGACACTCCATGTTTTCGACTTGAACGAGCTTTTTCGACTAAAACAAGCTTTTAACTTGGAGCAAAATAAAAAAAAAATAAAAAATGAGGCATGCTTTATAATCCGTCCAAGTGTAAGTTTTGTATCAATATATGTAACTCAATTTTACACTCCTGTCCATTTTTATTAAAATCTCGGTGGAATTATTTTATATTTTAAAGATTTCACTTTCTCAGACCACCAAGCTCCACAGAAGATTGAACTTCACCTTGTTGAATCACTTGCACGACCCATTTCAGAATAGAGATCTCAAGTATGGTCACCCTCAACAAAGAGAAATGTGGATTTCATTGAATCTGTGCCTAGGACAATGGCTAATTTTATTTGTGATAATTACAAATGAAATGCCATGGTTTGCTTTTATTTGAATGCCATGTAAGAACTGAAACATTTAAAGGTTCTTAATTTAATCGAATTTGTCAGATATGGAATATTTTAGCAGCCACTGTTAGAGAATCACCTACTGTTTGTATTTTTAAACAACTTTTAATTTATTTTTATTTGTTATGAATTGGATTTTTCACTTCGATCTTTCATTCTTGTATCATAATTTCATTTTGTAGATGCTCTGTCTTTTACAATTTCATTTGTTACATTTATTGTTGCATAATTTTTTATATAACATATTAATAATAACCCCCCCCCCCACAACAATTACACATCCAAAACCTACAAAGTTGCTAAAAGAAAGATTGAAAAGATCCAATAACGACAATAACATAACGTTATGATATGGCAACGATTACAAGGTGCGTTATAGGATTATGGAATTATGCGTTATGATATCCGATTTTTGCTTCTTGATCTATACTAGTATACAATAGTAAGTATGTGATACTACTACTCGCAGGTCCTTTCGAGGGTGTCTTTGGGACTGCGACATATCGCCATTATACAGAAGTTGAAGTCGTTGAAGTCGGTGAACTTTGAACAGGGACAGAGGGAGGGGGGTGATCAACAATTAAATCAATAATCCTAATTGAAGGCAGCGTGGGAGGCTGTAGCTCGCTATTCAATAACAATTTAAATTTATGTTATTTATTGATTTAATTACTGTATAGTACACAATTGCACCCAAAGTTCCGCATTATTCAGCCTTCCCACAGAATCATAACGTTCTATTTTCTCAACCCGTCAAAGCGCCGTCGAGAAGTTTCGGCTAACATTTCGCAATCATATTTCGAGGGTTTTGCGTCCAATTGACACCCAGCGTAATCAGAACACCACAAAAGTATGTAATACACTGTATATATACTGTGATGAATACGTTTCATGACATAGTATTGTTTACAAAGCTTGATTTCACTAGACTTTTAACTGTAATTTTTATTAGCACTCTCGTACATGTTGTTCTCAATCGACATACCGACCAATCCACCGAGTCGTGTTTGACCTTTGATCTTGCAGATGCCGAATCGACCGTGTGATCCAAAAAAGCGAGTAAATATTCTCTTTGCTTCGCATCTTCAGCGTATATTTACGTGTAACAAATAGCGATCAGATTAATGCCTTGAAGCTTTGATTCAATTAGGTATCAACTTGTATCTAAGTCGAAACTCAACCCCCGCAAAGTATATATATCGTGGTGTTAATCAGCATTCCATTGACTTGTTCTTGTTCTGTGGCTGCACTGAATGCTATTCTCCAGGTAAATAGGACAAGATGCAATTATCCCACACATTATATTTAGAAGGTCGTAATATCATATAGTATAATAATTCATCATGGGCTATTTATATTATATAAAATAATTATGCAAATCATTTGAATTGTGTTTGCTGACTTCACAAGAAGAAGTCATCTGCATTGCATGTAGGACACGTTAATTAAAAGGAGAATCTTGTGTATGTTGATCTTGATTAATTCCAATAGGAAAGCTGATACAAAATGGACACTGGAATTTATAAACCAACATGAACGATCTCTCATTATGTTTTGCGCACTCGCTGCTTGGGCTCGAATGATTCAGGTGTGGCATCATTCCAGGCTAGATTGCTCAAGAATGAATGGCTCATGAAACAAATATTGAATTATTTATTGATTATTATTCTACTTGTAGAGTAGATTTCGGTACACTGCTTATATCCCGAACGCTGACTCGACTGATACATTTTTACATTGTTACATACATTGTTCGGCCGTGGGAATGTCAGTTCTGGAATCCTAACGTTGTACATTTATTCTATATATATACAGTCCTAGACATTTTGCATCAGCAGTACAACATGTCTTATGTCTTATATGTTTTTATCTTATGTGCCTATATATTAGGTTATTTGGTGAACTATGGCCATTTGTTTTATGTGTACCATTTGTTGACTGTATGATGTGTGAGGGACGATTACACGAAGGACATTCGGCCAACGCACACTGCTGTGTTGTGCAAACCTTCGCCTGTTGACTCTCGTGTTGGCAAGATACCGCAGCAG
>KB297234.1:561962-576610 GCA_000328365.1 Capitella teleta
CGACCACTTGTCTCTGGCATTCGCTCGCCTACTTTTAAACGACTGTTTTCTCATTGAACGATTAAATATCAACAACTTTATTCTAATACCTTATGAGGCTTACTAATGCAGGTGTATCACATGAGCAAGTTGATCCATTTAATTATTCCTCTCTGTGGAGAACAGCTACATAACGGAACACAGCCGTGCTATGAGATAAGTTAAAGACAAATTCCGAACGCAAACACCTTTTTGGCTGGCTGCAAGACTTAAAGGGGTTATGAATATAACAAAGCACCAATGGGGTCTGACCAAACATTACCTTTAAATCACGGTACTCGATGCGCCATACCCCCTCCCTCCCAGCCAATCAGCACCCGATACCGATCCATCAAAGGTAAATAGATTCACTCAGCGTGCCGACAAAAAGGTGTATGAAAGAGGGAGGCTCCCCAGTTCAGCTTCGATCAGCATGGGCAGGGAGGCAAATCATGGTGGCACGATGGACAAGCCAAAGGGCAAAGTAAGTGTACACCTGGAATAAAACTACTAGTAGGTCATTAATTAATACAATAAATCAAAGGGTACGAAGCATGGTTATTGTACCTTTCATACAGTCATTTGGTTTTATTTGTAAAACTCATTAAAGTCGGGATCATAGCTTGTGTTTGTGATCTCACATATTATATGAATGCATTTATGAGACCCTTTTAGAACAAATATAGTGATAGCAGAACTACGGATATTATGTAATTCAAGTCATATACAAATGAGACATTATGACCGCATATTAGATCTGTTCTGATCAAATCGTGCTGTAAAACTCAACCCTCTGTATCACAGGCGACTAAATCTATATACACACGATAACTATATTATGAGCCGTAAAACTACATAGAATAGATCGATGCAATACATGCATCTGAAACTAAAATTATACAAAACTTCAAAGCCAACACAGATACAACCAGTCTTTTGTGAAGCATACGTGATATGTGCAGGGTATTCGGCGTAATGTATCGAAACAAACTATTTCGGTGTTTCAAGTGCTCTCAATATTTGAGGATGACATTCAGCTTTCGTAAATGTTGGTAAACCGACTCGCTCTTTGCGCTGGCTTCAGCTGCAAGAGTACAAAGGAATTGGTGTGAGAGCCAGCAAAGGGTGTAGACTCAACTTTTAGCGTCATATTTCAATTAATGGCTGTCAATCAGATTCGTCTCCGTTCTCGACTGGAACGTCACTCATCTGTTTAACAAGTGCCTAGCTAGTGACATAATCTACAGGCTTGAGGTTTAACAGTGTGCCATTACATGCACGGTTGGAGATTTTATTGTACGTGTTCTTATAATAATCGTAGGATAATACTACTAATATTAATGGATCAGTGACGTAGATCTGATTACTGGGCCAATTTCATAATACCCAATGGGTCTTATTAATATTGGCTCGATCAGTGAATATTCAACTATGTTATCAGTGTGTTAGCAGAGCAAATCCAAGCTGCAGTATTGCGTCATTAGACCCACTCCTTCCGAATTATGCAATATGCGAACACAACCCCTCCTAGTTCCAAAATACACGGCATATGCCTGGTGGCACAAAGCCTTGTACTTTTTTTTCTCCAACCGCATCGTGACATTCTTATCACAATAAATCCCAACGATCTTATTGATATACCGTGTTGTCGTCAAAGAGGTTGTGTATGCTTCGGAATATACTCGTATACGACTTCTGTTCACGGACTCACAACTCTCAGAGGTTTAAGGGTTTAAAATAGAGCGGAGCGTCGTGACGCAGTTAGTTGAGAATCTAATGCTCTGTTTGTCCAAGATAAACCTATTATTTCCCACATGCAGAAGTATTTATTAGTAAACAATTCCCTTGAACAACTCAAACCAAATCGTCATCCAAATTGAGGATTGCCATGTTTAGGAGGATCAAAATTCTCGTGCATGCAAAGAGTGACAAAGGTTTGAGTGGTTTTTGTTTCGATAACATTGAGAAGCCTTTTAAATGGAAAAAAAATATATATTTAAAAGGAATTGCATGTGACCCAATTTAACATCCAAGGACTGACCTAAAATAACGGTTTCAACTGTGGCGAAATATACATCTCGTGGAAACCGACTAAAGTAGCTAACATTTAACATTTAATTAGTTTAATACAATGATTTATGTAAGAGTAATTGGAATAGTAGAATTTGGACAACAATTAAAGCACATAGCACAATTTGTTAATTGTCCATAATAATGAAACAACAAGGAAATACCTTAATTTGACCTTGATATACTTAGACTCTATTATAATTAATTGGTGTGGTACAAGATTAGCATAAATCATATAATATGCATGTCATTTTTTTTTTCTCACAGAGGGTCGACCCAGCACAAGAGGAAGGGGAGGAGGAGAGGGAGACGTGGTCGCACCCTGCCGAATTCATCCTCTCCTGCCTAGGTTACGCGGTTGGTCTGGGAAATGTCTGGAAATTTCCCTACATGTGTTTCAACAACGGTGGAGGTACGATCGCTCATTATAACGCTCACACCCATCACATGAGATATCACAACCTGCTAGAGTGATCATCAATATAAAAATATGCGTACTATCCGCCTATATAATGTTCCACTTCACTGAATCGAGGTGATTTATAACTATCTCACTCGTGTTGTGCTTTGATCAATGCGATCAGTTTACTTCTTTACACTCGGGGTTCTAGCAAAACTCTTTCAGGGCGAAGAAAAAAAAAACCCCACTACCTATGCATTAATTCAAAGAAATTTACCCAAAGGTGTTAGTTTGATGAGAAAAGGCAGTCATTCGCAAGCACGTGTCATGTAAATATATCAGTACGTCAGAGATTGTGCGCTGCAGTTAAAATGCCAAACAAACTTTTATCTTACCCTTGCACGTTTTCTTGTGAGTAACATATAGCCCTGTAAGACCACAACATTCCTTCCCAGGAGCCTTCCTTATACCTTACGCTGTTATGCTGGTGGTTGTGGGTGTCCCAGCGTTCTTCATGGAAATGTCCATGGGCCAATACTTCTCGTCTGGGCCAGCAACTCTGTGGGCCAACACCCCTCTCTTCTACGGTAAGAACCTCACACTCACGAACCTCCTCGTGTACCTTTCAAGCCTCAATCCAGGTATGGGCATCGGAATGTGCCTCATCACCTCCATGCTGGTCATATTCCTCACCATGGTCATGGGGTACGCCCTCTTATTCATGGGGGAATCCTTCCGCAAGAGACTTCCCTGGGATTCGTGCCAGAATGACTTCAACACACCCAGTCAGTAACAAGTACTGATCATAGTCACGTCACTGATTTGTCATTTTCTAGTGTGCTTCAATAAAAGAGAGGCGCGTCCGTGTGAGAATGATGGAGGCATCTGGGTCAACCAAACGTGTTATAATCAGACATATTGGAAGTACGCTAACATCACTGTATGCACAGCTGATGGTGACTGCCAGGATTACAATCCGGTGAAAGAAGAACTGCTCAATTTGACAAAACAATCCGTGTACTCTGCCAGTGAATACTACGAGTATGTTTGTTATCTGATTATGTCCTCCATGTATTGGCTGTTGGGTTTCAGGAAAGGGATGCTTGGGTTGTCCGCAGGAATTGAAGAGACCGGGGAAATGAAGTGGGAGTTAGTTGTTGCTTTCTTGGCCGGTTGGATTCTGATATTTATCTGTGTCATCAAAGGCATCAAATCATCCGGGAAGGTAGGCAACGTCCTGACTGCTTGGCTACCATCACAACTGGATTTCAGGTCGTCTACTTCACGGCTATTTTCCCATACGTGATCCTCACCATCCTCCTCGTCCGAGGCCTCCTTCTAGAAGGTGCCATCGACGGAGTCAAGTATTACATCAAACCAGATTATTCCAAACTCACTGAGCCCAAGGTATATTGGAGGATGATGTAAGAATGCTTTCCATCTCGCCTATCAATCGTAGATTTGGGCGGACGCAGCGGGGCAGATCTTCTTTTCTTTAAGTGTTGGCAGCGGGGGATTGATGACATTCTCCAGCTACAATAAATTCAGCAATAACATTTACAGGTGTGTATTTAATTAATAAAGCGACCTGCTCCTGATTTTTTTTATATATATTGTAGAGATGCGCTGGTGGTGTCAGTGGCAAATTGTCTTACGAGTTTTTACGCTGGGTTTGCTATTTTTGCCATTCTGGGTCACATGGCATTCATTCTGGACAGAGAAATCGAAGATGTTGCTGTTGAAGGTAAGTTTCCTTCGATCACATTGACCAACAACAAAAGATCGATATTTTCCCTTTTCGATATAATTATATATATATAAAAAATTCCTTGTCGATTTTTCTTCTCTCTCGATTTTGTACATTGAATCATTATACTGACTTATTCAAACTAAAGTATATCGCAGGATCCACATTGGCGTTCGTTGCGTATCCCACCATTGTGGCGGAGATGCCGCTCTCACAGCTTTGGTCCTTCCTGTTTTTTTTCATGTTAATCACGTTAGCTCTGGATAGTTTGGTAAGAATTTTCCATAGCTGTACATTATATCATACAAAATAGTCACTTATTGCCAGTTTGCTGGAATGGAAACCGTTCTAACAGCCGTGGCTGATACTTTCCCCAAGACCAGAAAACACAAGACGTGGCTTGCGCTTGGCTTCTCAGTGTTGTTTTTCGCTCTTGGTCTGCCTATGTGCACTCAGGTTAGTTGTAACGTGATTCAGACGTTTATTGAACTTTGATGGTTTTTTTCTTCTTTCTGTATTCCAGGGTGGAGTTTATTGGTTGAATCTGATAGCTTACTATGCGACTGGTTGGTGTATAATTCTAATTGGGATGCTTGAAGTTATTATCTTCGGATGGATATACGGTGAGATTTAGAGTCAATATTGACACAACTGAATAAACTTTGACCCCAGGTGCTGATCACGTGATGAAGTACATTAGGGAGATGACAGGAGTGAAGCTCTGGTGCCATTGGTGGGTGGCTTGGAAGATCATCACCCCAGCAGCATTGCTTGTACGTTTAGAAAAAAATTACCCTGTCACCCTGACCAAATGATTCCAGGTTATTCTGATCTTTAACCTGGCAATTTTCACACCCTTGGCGTTTGGTCCGTACACGTTACCAACGTGGGCTCAGGCCCTGGGTTGGTTGATGGCGTTGGCTGCTCCTGCAGTTGTGGTCATAGCGGCGATTGTAAGCATCGTCCGATCCTACTACAACCCGAAATTCGATGGCATGAGCCTAAGCAAGGTACGAGTAAGATCTAGAATGCCGCTCTTATGCCTAATACCCGTATAAACAGAGGATATCCTTGCTGGCTAAGCCCATAATCAAGACCAGAGCTCACCTCAAGTACATGAAGAACGGAGGGCCACCACCCAGCCAGGCAGCCAGGCAGAACGGAGAGCCTTCTTACGATAATCCAGCCTTTGACAACGAGGCTGCTCGATTCTGAGAGCATTCTCAGCAGCTCTGAGGCATTGACTTTTTGGTCGAGTGACGTTAAGGGCTTCTCGCATAAGTCTAAGTGACAACAAAGAGGCAATTTAAATGACCCACCTCATCGACGATTGGCTTCATTTTATTATTTTTATCGTCCATGTCTTGTTCATATTTTTTTACATTGTAATTTTTATTTTTTTTTTCTCTAGTATTTAACTGTTGAAGAAGTTGTTTGTACAGAGTCCATATATAATATTAAAATTAATAAATTAATTTTGTAAAGCGTAAATGCTATAAAAATATAGTTAAATATAACACTTGTAATATACCACATTTCTAGCTCCGATTTTCACTGTATGGTACATACTAATGTAGAATCACGAAATGTCGCATTAATTACTTGAAATACATGTATTCAATTAAATAAAGATAACGTATATTTTTTTAACATGTATCATGAATACAATGTAGAGATATTACTCTGATGTCAGCATTTAGCCTGGTATAAAATTGCAAAACTAATTCCTCAGAAATAAAATCAACAAGACATCACAGCGACACAACACCTGCTACAATTATCCGCAGTGTCAAAATTATGTTATAGCCAAGTCAACAAACCAAAACTATGTGGAAAAAGCAAAAAGCAAATCAAAAGATAGAAGGCGACGACCCACAAAGTGCAGATGAACGACTCACTTAAGATGCTTGAAACAGAAGACCTGTCTCGTGACTTTCGTAAAGTCCTTTTCAAGGTACCCCCTCTGGAGAATTGACACCTCTGAGAAAAGCAACTTATTCTGAAGACTTTGAAAGTTGAGAGTAAACAGAGTTAAAGTTGAAACAAAATCACTCAGGGAGTATTACTTGAGGAAGTTTCATTTATCAAACAAGCATTAAGTCAACATTGAAATTGGACCAACTTCAGTCAAGTGACTGAAGTGATAATGAATAAAGAAGAGTTTTGCGTTTATGCATGCAGGTTTCAAAAGGATGAACAAAAAAAGTTTGAATTGCGCTATTACACGTATAACATATTCGAATATGATAATTGACTAACGACTGCAAGGTTGTGTGACCAAAGTTATTCCATCAGCAGGGTTCAAAATGCATGCGAAACAAAATTGCTGTTTGGTATTGAAAATAATACATCACATTGTTCTGCCTAAAAAAAAAACTTTCTGAGCATATGAAAATAAGTAGGATATACAAAATAAAAAAATTTGCATAGATAAAAAGTGAACTAATAAATTCAAACAAAACCAAAATCCATATTTTCTGAGGTTAGCTGTCATGTGAGGCGTGATCTATTCGTGAAAATAAGATATTTATTCGATAAGATAAGAAAGATAAATCTTAAGAATTCGAAAACAATTAAATGACAAATTAAGTTGAAGCCAAAACATGATCGAAAAAAAAATGGAAGAGATTAAAATACAGACAAAAAGATAATCAGCTAATTCAACCAAAACTGAGTTTTCTGAGATCTGCAGTCACATGAGATGTGATTCTCTCTTGATCGGTGGTCAGCGAAACATTCTGCAAAGCCATTTGACACAGTTCAACGCCCTTGGCGTTATCCAAGGCTTGCAGACGAGAAAATTTATGCACGAGTTCAGCGATGACGCTCCATGAGGCAGGTTCGCTTTTAATTTTGAGCCTCTGAATCCTTCGCAGTAGCGATCGCAAATAGCCATCAAAATCTTTGGAGAGTAAGTCACAAAAGCCCTTAGTGATGCGGTGTATCTCCGCCTCTGGGGTCATGTGACTCACGGAGCATTTCGCAAACGGGAAGCAGAGATCAAGCGCACCAGAGGGCAAAGGTCGGATCTTCAGGCGGATGAGGTCAGATCGTATGTGCTCTACCGTTCCTTGTAAGCTCAGCAAGCGCATCTCATTGTTGATGATTCTTAAGTCACAAGTTTTGCGGCTGAGACTGCACTGCTGTTCCATGCAGCCGCACAGCTGCGCTAGGTAAGGCTCATGTTCGTGATCACCATCCGCAACTGGTTGTCACTTGGAGGGAGCGATTTGCATCCCAGCAAAGTTCGACAGCAAAGCCCCCACTTCATCAAACGAGGTTTCCTCCAACATTTTAACCAAACGATCCAGCTCAGGAACAGCTTTGGATTTACCTGAGCGAACGAGATACTCCTTCAGCATGCCCATCACCTGGAGAATGAAAGAGAGGCTTATAATAATAAAGAGACGTGACCACTCTCTCGTCACCTGCAGAGCTTGGCGGTTCAGTTTTTCCGAAGGTGACCTGCGATCTCCTTGAAGCATTTTGAAACGGGATATGGCAAGATTTGCAGGGGAGCGCCCTGAACTGTCAACAGCGTTCACGTTGGTGCCTGTTGACATTATAGAAATATTGTACATCAGAACTAGGTTATGAACAAACTGGTACCTGCTTTTAAGAGTAGGGTCACCACAGGAATGTGGCCAGCACCAGCGGCTGCAATGAAAAACACCCAGCATATAGAAAGCTAACATGGACGTACACTTACCAAGATGCAGTGGGGTGTTCCCTACAAGGTCTCTACGATCAGGGTCTGCGCCTCGATTCAACAACAGACAGACTAGAATATCACAGGGACATTAAGCACAAAGGAAGGACATATGAGTTGTGAAACAAACCCAATCCCTCATTGCCTTTAGCTGAGGCAAAATGAAGAGCTGTGCGAAACTTCTCATCTGATCCAGATGGATCGACACCTTCGAGAAGCATTTGCTCAACTAGAATCAAGATTAAAAAATGAAATAATTTTTTTATCACAATAAGAGAAGGACCAACTCACCAGCATCATAATCATCGTCAATCACGGCCTGTCTAAACTTTCTCTCCGCTGAAGTAGATCTCCTTAGTTATCACAAAAATAGCAACCAAAAATAACCTACCAGTACGTTTATCATTTTGAACTTTATAAGGACTTGAGGTCATTTTCCCTTTCATCCTAGCACAAAGTTTTTTGTGCTTGGCCAAATGCTCTTCCTTGGAGTAAGTGCTGCCCTTTTGGACTCGGTGCCACGGACGAGCATGGATGATGCCTCGTTGGTATTCGGGATGAGGCTCAGGTTTCCACTCGGAGATGGGGAATTCAATTTGAGGAAGGGACGTCATGGTTTGTGTGACTGGCGTGTCAGCCATCTTGTCCTGAGAGCAAAGTAGAAAAGACGTTAACTTCAGTGGAAACCAAATGAGCCAGTGAGGTAGAATCATCAGCGTTAAGTTTCATTCATCACAGAGGCCTAGAATAAAAATTCAAAGCAGCGCTGCACAGCTAGCAAAGTAACTTTAGGTCTTTCAAAACTGATAGCACAGAGTCGTAAACAGTGTCAGGACCACGAGGTTCTCTATTCAACCACTGTCAAAGTTTCTCAGCCAAACAAGCTGTAAAGCTCACGTGACGGCCGTATCTGAATATATTATCTGATGGGAATTCCAGGCAAGCTTCCAAATGGCTTGTCACCACTCACTGCCTTCATGCGAGATTCAAAGGATACTTAACCCAAAGCACTGAGGAGATGCAATATTAACGTCCACAAGACATGGATGATAGAAAGAGAGCTTACTTAGGTTTACTGGGGTGGTTCTGGTCGCAGGCTGGTAGAACAACCTCTATGACCAGATCTTCATGTTACTTTCGTTCAGCTCCTCCCGCTCCCAGTTTTACTTTAGAGGGGGTGCCCGCCAAAGCCTATCCAGCTGGCCTTTTTTCAACCTTTTACCACAAGACCGGACCAGATTACAAGACTCGTTGGGATTGTCGCCCACCTGTTATTGTATTAATTTGCATCGTAGACTACAATATTGCATGGCCATGGGTAACTTCTAGCTGACATATAGCAAGCACATCTAACACTATAGCAAAACGAGGGGGAGGCATCTGAATTATACTGAGTGGTTGACCTCGCCGGTTTTTGCGTGCTACTACTAGGTCATGGGAAGCTACGGCCTGTGCATCATTAGTCTCGTTCCAAGACTTCTATTCACTATTGCTATCATTAATCATATCCCAAAGATTATGGCTAGAGACCGGAGTTAGTGCATCATCATCATGATCATCATAATACATGATGCAATATTGCATGCAGTACAATGACCCATGAGTACCGTCAGTACTAGCTCCCCAAGGGTAGCGGAGCAGTTCCCACACACTACGCTACGGCTTGGGGAGCTACGTCAGTACGTGTGCCTCGATCAGCTGTTCCAATCATAGCAATGTTTACAAAAATAGAACAAACCTCAACCTCGTCGTTTACTTCCATGCTGTTAGAGTTTAATATCTAGAGTAGAACAATTACAATATCATGCATATATTTGCTGTTGCTATTTTTTAGTGGCTTAAGCTGCGTCGGAAACGACTGAATGACCAAAGTGCAATCCAGCAAGGAATTTCGACCAAATTTGACAAGCGGAAGTGGACACAATTGCAGTTACATTGAGGTCAATGCACATGCGCGGTAATTTAACCACATTTGGATGCGTTATGATTAACAAAGAGCGTGCGTTATGATTTCCAAGCGAAGCACGAATAAGAGATAGCAGGGTAGTAGTGGAGATCATTGGGCTGGGCCATCGAATAATTATTATGCGTTTTGACAGCAGCTAAATTGGAGAGCCCCTACAGACTATCCAGCACTTCCTATCATTAAGAGTACATGCTCACAGATAATAGAGAGTCATAGTGTAACCACTGGTAGCAGCACATCACAAGTTAATTTCCCTTATAAATAGTATAGGCTAATATACACAATACCTAATGCAGCATAATTATAAGGAGTAGGCTGTACAGCCTGTATTAGGCAGCATATAATTATGTGCAAATTATTAATTTGTTATACACTACTAGTCTAGTAGTAATATAGAGGGAGAAAGAGAGAATATGCGTTTATTCTGAAAAAAAAAAACAAAAAACAAAAAACAAAAACAAAAACAAAAAAACATGTATGAGTATAATACAAATGCGAGTACAGTGAGTAGAAATCCAGGCGAGCGCCTGGCCACCTTCAAAAGGTAAAAATTTAATCAGAGATGGAAAAAATAAGGAAATGTATGTGGAATTAAAGTTCAGAATTTATTCTCAACCAAAATTTGGAGCTAACACGTGACTCCACAAAACAGATTCTCGGGGAACATAATATAGATCTCAGTATAAAACTATGCGTACGCTTGCCGTGATCCGGATGCAAATGTTACAATGAACGCAATAAGCTCACTTTCCCATTCCGACATTTTTCTTCCCGACCGGAAGTCTGCGCCATCTCCTCCATGACAAAGGAAATCCGAAAGGAAATAAAAAATTGTTCTTCGCTCCGATTGAATTCGTTTACGGAGATCGTTCTGACAGGCGATGATATTTGCTCTCTTGTCTCTCTCCATTGGAAAACATCCTGCTTATTCATTCAAGAAATGCATAAGGATTGCTGCGATCGAACGTTCGATGACCCTGGGAAACAACGAGAAACGACATCGGCAATTGAGGAATCACATATAGTCAAAGATAACACCTCTGCAGAACTAAACGGCTGGATCACTAATAGCGATTACGTCACATGTTACGCACGACGTAATCACATCGCGTACATTTGCATACCGTATAATAAAATGAATGGTATAATCATATCAAGCCAAATATACTTCACATATACGAGATGTATTCGATCAAATATGTGATTTTGCAATGTATAAACCCAGTCATGCCAACTGACTGAGCTGTTTCTTAGACAATGTTGATGCTATTCATACATATAATTACACGGATATTTAAGTTAGTCACATGTACATTATGTTTAATGACACAGTTATAACCTCATGTAGAGATCAGATCTGTTATATATCAAGTACATCAATACACAATCAAATCACACCTGCAATTCTGTTATGTTGATAGTTGAATTTATTTATTTATTTTTTTTTTTTTACAGTGTCCAAGTTGGGGGGGGATCTGGGAATATATATTAGGGGAACATAATATTTTTTTATAACACTTTTTTTTAAGGATTGATTCTGTCTGAGGTTATTTCCATCTAATGCTGGTGTTATTTTGTTGGGTTCTTCTGATATGTGACCTTGGATTGTGGGTAGAAATAGGGAACAAATTTATTAGATTTATCAATATTAATATTAATTGAATCGCGCTTATCGTATCAAGAATTCCATTTAAAGTATTTAAAGTCTACTTCTGCGTTATTACAATTGGTGAAGGAAGTTGTCAACAAACACGCATTCTCCGTCTAATTGGAGAGCATCAAGATGCGCAGTCCCTGAAGTAGGCAGCGTTTTGGGCTAGCCAAGGAATGATGAATTGCTCTGGATACGTAAAGTGGCCACTGGTTGACGGAGAGCTCCCCTATTTCCAACGAACACTTGCTTTATAAAAAAAAAAAAAAAAATAAAATAAAAAATAAAAATAATAATTATTATAATAATAACTTAATAATTAAATAGTTTCGGTCCAGGAGTAACCGTGACAGAGTTTATATAATTTTACATGTAAATTCGATGGATTTATATAGTTAATTTCATTGTTTACTGCGCATTGGGCGAGCTCCTTCCGCGACTCCGATTTATACTTTTTGCCGGCATGAGACCATCCGCAAACTTCTTCTTGTTCAACGACGTGATGAAGCCTCGGCGGTACGAGAGTCTCTCTTGTACTTGTACTTGGTAGTCGTTCTTGGCCTCTGCAACTTGCTCATAATTTGAACATCTGACTCCGACCTCCATCTTGGTTGTCTCATGTCCTGAAATAACCCAAAACTGTGAACTTGCGTTAGGTTCCGACTTCTCCCGAACGAGGCCTATACCGAACCGGGAGCCCCCGAGTCTCCCAGTACGGTCCCGTTTGAAATTTATTCAGTTTGCTCAGACAATTATCTCTGGCGAGGACAACACGAAAGCAGCCTATCTCTTTATTACAAATAGAAATCTAATTAATGGATGCAACATCCTGATTGTTATGAATGCTCTCCTCAATCAGGTATACATTACCTTGTTGGTGGCACTGGCATCACAAGAATAATTATTCACTTTTTTTTTTCTGTCATGGAGCTGTAAGAAAGCCCCGAGCCAGTGCGTATTACATGAGCCATGATATCCATTCCATCATTCAATGCTCCAGTAAATTGCGTCTGACATCGAATAAACCAGAAATTACCCCATCGTACATGTCAGGGAAAGGTCATGCAAACACAGGTGAAATGAACCCCATGATATGTATACGGGGACTGCTGAGTCTGTAATTTGATTTTGAGTACATTCAGGTGAAATCCATTTCACATAACACCCCGAATTCGTCCTCTTCATCCGATTGTTCTTCACAGCGCTGACAGCACCATCCGCACATTTCATCGTGTACGTACTGGGGGAGGTCGTCGATGATAATCTCATCGGCTCTTCAAGCTAAATGCTTACAAGTCCGAATGCGCACGTGTCCAAAATTCACAAGGGTTAAGGCCTAGGACTTCTGTTTACGCGTACATGTATATATTATGGGGAATTCGGACTTGTGAACATTTGACCTGGGTCCATCCTAAATTATACAGGATTTCAATGTTGATTTATCTCAATAAAAATGAGTGCATACATTTATATTTGTAAGGTAGGCAGGAATAGTTATCGACCCAAGCAGAGCGAAAGAGCAGTATTTAATGTATAGCACGCAATACTTATGGAGTGGCAATCATCGAATGAACAAACCTTCTTCTGTTTGAAAGAAAAATTGCTTTGACATTAGCACGATTGTTTGTCTTCTTAAAAGAAAACAAAGCAGACGAAACGATAGGAAGTTTCGTTGTGTATTGCAACACAACATGCGCGTGGTATTTGCTGGACAAGAAAAAAACATTTGAATTTTACTGCAAGTAATGTGTCAGGAATAGCTGCATATAGCTGACTGACTAGATTGGTGGTACAAATATACTAGAAAACATGTAAAAAGAAAAAAATTGACACCACCTGTAAAACTTATAACCATATAGAGCACGTGAAGAACGAAGAAAGAGTTTAAAGTAACGGTTTCAACCCAGCTGTAGTTAAATCTCCTCTTTCACTAACATTCTTATTTGCTTATTCTTCTTATTCACAATTTTAATGAGGAAGAATACGCTATCAATCCAGCCATACCGGTTATGAGTATATGGATGTACCAGCATTTACATGTATGAGACAACATATCTCGTTTCAATGCATGAAATGTTCGGCCTGAGATGTAAAAATAAGGGGATAAAACGAAAAAAAAAAACAAAAACAAAAACAAAAAAAAACAACAACAATAACAAACAAACAAACATTTTCATGCATGTAGCGATTGCGCTATTGTGCCCAGTGTTCGTTCGATAAGCATATTGACCAAAGCAGTAAAGTTAGGGATGGATTGAACTGCACGGGATTTTGTTGGACAAAAGTCAAAGCAGTTATTATGGAGATTAGAGACCGAGCGATACGTGGCTTCCTCTTACAAATGACTCAGAATCACTTAGTTGATAATTATAGGGATGATAAAATATCCAGATCATAACGTATCTACCACATAACGAATCGTTGATACATGTAAAGTGAAATGCAAGAATCATAGCGCAATAAATCTCCCCTTCCGCCAAGTTGTCAAATCGCTATTAAAGGGAGGGAGAACTGGTTGAAAATGGACTTTGAGTCGTTATTTGATGTACCAAAGATGATTCTTATGCCTGGCCCACACAAGGAATATCATCGCTAACGATTTCGCGGGAGATATAATGCTAATTAGGCGTGACGTCAGTCGCTGTGATGAAACACCGAGTTCCCTATCTTTTACAATGGGCCTCGTCATATCACCGTGTCCTGCGACTAAACCCCTTGATATTTTTTTATTTTCTTTTCGGAAATAGATAGAATAATCATTTTGCCACCAGTCAGGCGCAAACAAAAAATATTTTTCGCTATTTTTCTTATTTTAACAAGCGATTTTCTAGGACACCTACAACGTTTCTCACCCTGAAACAGTAAAAAGGTCAGCAAGAGTGCACCACGCATGCGCTTTCGTTTCGTAAACAACAAAGATGTCCTTTTATGGCAAAGATGCTCTGCTCTGATTGGCTGAAATCGATAGCTTCACGAAGGGAACGGGACCAATCAGCCATCAGCCAAACCAAGCCATCAGCTGACGTTTGCCTCCTATACTTCGCAATGGAAGCCATTCTCCCATAGGCGCAAGGCTAACCCCGATAC
>KB297234.1:583657-599092 GCA_000328365.1 Capitella teleta
AGAGGAAGCAGTAGGTCAAGTAGGGATATATCAATGAATAATAGAGTATCATGAGGGTGTCTTGTTTGAGCGAGTGCTTTACTTTGTTAATTATTCCAATACTCTTTGCAATTTTGTTCGAAACGTGTGTTATGTGATTTGCCCATGTCAGTCTATCATCAATGATGACCCCCAAAAATCGTGTTGAATGTACTCGTTGAATCTCAGTGTTATTAATGGTAATTGGAATTGGGGATGAGTAGAGGTGTGGACTGAGAGTAAACAGCATACTGTATGTTTGTTGGATATTTAAACTTAATTTGTTGGCAATGAGCCATTCATTAATTTTGGATAACTGGTGGTTAAATGCCTCAGTCATATCATTTATATCAACTCCGGTCATGAAAAGACTAGTGTCATCGGCAAATATGATGGGGAAAATGTTTGTGAGAACGTTTGGGAGATCATTAATATATAATAAGAAAAGTAAAGGACCAAGCGTGGAGCCCTGTGGCACACCGCAGGATATTGATTTCATTTCTGAGAAACTACAGCCTATTTTAACACGTTGGCTTCGGTCATTGAGGTAACTCGTAAACCATTGATGCGCTATTCCTCTAATCCCAAATTTGAATAATTTGGCCAAGAGAATATCGATATTTACGGTATCAAAAGCTTTTCTAAGATCTAAATATACACCGATCACATTGCGTTTCGTGTCCAACGCTGACGATAGCTCATCGAGAGCAGTTAATAGTGTCATTTCAGTGGAATAACTTCTACGGAAGCCGAATTGCTTGTTAAACAGTATCCTGTTTTCGGTTAGGTAGTTGTAGACTCTATTATACATTAATTTCTCAAGGATTTTTGCGAATACTGGGAGTACAGAAATTGGTCGGTAGTTTCCCAAAGAAGTGAGATCGCCGCCTTTAAATATGGGAGTGACATTTGTTGTTTCTTTTCATGGCACATGGCACACTCCTCTGGGTGAAGGAAAGGTTAAAAATATGAAGGAGTGGTTTGATTATTAACTGAGAGAATTCCTTGATGATGATAGGTTTGATGTCATCGATACCCGCAAAAGCATCTTTGAGGTTAAAGATAATGGTGTAGAGTTCATTAGAAGTGACCGGTTCTTGGTGTATTGGAATTCATGTATCGCATTGGGTCAAGGTGATTGATTGGCAGTGAGGATGCGAGATTGTTTCCTATACTAGAGAAGTATTCATTGAAATGTTGAGCTATTTCTATTGGCTCAGATACGGTAGAGTCATTGATGGTAATGGAAGCAATGGGCTCTTTGATGTTATCAATGCCGATCACTTCTTTTATGATGTCCCAAGTTTTGTTAATTTTATTTCTACAGTGCACTTATTCCCTCACATACTTGATAGGATGAGGCGATGCGTATCGGGTGATATACTCACTGCCGTTCAAGGCAAGAGCAGGTGTGACAAGTTGATAACCATCCATTCCATCTCTGATACAAATCAAAACTATCTGATCGCCCTTAACGCCCTTGCCAACCAAATTATTATGAATCTTGCAAATGATTCACACAGCGAAATGAATCAGCCGTCAGCGAGGAAAACATGACCATTCATTGTACATGTAATGCAAAATACGACACAGACATCTGTCAAACATGGCACTGATGTCAAGGGCGAAGTTTCGAGAGCGCAAAAGGTCACTGAGGGAAACAGAATACAGCCTTGGGCAACTAAATATAGCCGTGATTGTTTATATATAGATTTTAGAAAGCAGCATAATTCTACCACTGTATTCAATAGCATTAACTACACAAAGAAATTAATCATCACACCCACATGCTAATTTGGATTAAGTATGTTTGTGTAACTTTAGAGAGGTTTCACCCAGAGGGTAGAGTCTGGTATACCCCGATCCCCCACCCCTCACTCCCACTCCTGCATCAGAAGTGAATTGCCAATGTGCGACTGACATGGATGCATGATGAAGCAACCCTTCGAGGTCGCTGCTTGGACGGAATCAAAGATCTCTTGAAATTGATGCAAACCATATAGCTTGAATTTTATCCCCTCAGTAATCTTTCGTCGGTTATTTTGATAATTAACCGCCACAATACAAGGATAAAAGGTATGACTTCGTCTTGGAAGAACGGACGATAGTATATAAGGGAAATGGCGTTCGGTTATTGTGATCTGGGAATTGACATTGGTGAAGGTGACAAGGTTAAATATGTAGTCAAATAGGAAGGCAAGCATCAAACCCCTCCCCCCCAAAAAAATAAAAATAAAAATAAAAATAAATAAATAAATAAATAAATAAATAAATAAATAAATAAATAAATAAATAAATAAATAAATAAATAAATAAATAAATAAATAAATAAATAAATTAATTAATTAATTAATAAATTAATAATAATAATAATATATATATACATATAATAATAATCATCACGATAATGAGTGTATAATAATTAAACTTCATGTACACACCTCTAATTCGCCAATGTTTATTATATTGGCCAAAAAAGCACTGTACACATTATTTAGCGTGTACTCACAGTTTAAGACTTATGGGTGATAATATAACTTCAATAAGTGGCTGAAGCATCCTGAAGGGAACAGCGTTGATTCAAGGGCCACTTTACAACAGATGCATCATTTGGGTTAATACATAAATTATAAGCCTTGCTCACCATGAATCCCACTGTCCTGAAGAGTGCATACACAAGAGTGACAATCGATTGACTGTTAGACAAAGACATTGGAAGGCCATATGTATCCCATAACAGTAATCCTTATACTTAGGAAAACAGTACGCAATATAGGTATACTTGTTTATGTCATATGTGTTGCTCAACTGCAGAATACGTCCGTGTGCCTTGTGCTTATGTCTTCGGTGGCACGCTGTATGCAAAGCCCTAGAATCTACCGGCTTAACAGTAGGATGAATTTCTCGAGTAGCTCTATCAGCCACCTCTGTCATTCCCTCCCCGTCGTTTCCGCAGAATCACACAGTAATAAGCAGGGAGTTTCTAATTAGGAAAATTGGAGATCAGGTATATCGCCTTTTCTTGTATAACCGGATTGTAGACACCCACCTAATGGCAGGCTCTTGACTCTTCCTACTTCTCACATGTTGTGCCATTCAGGTAACTTGCAGAGGTGGAATAATGGAGTATGAAGAACGTGTTGTGCAACAATCCTTCTGATTGGCTGAAGGTATTCCGCTTCTGCCACCAATCAAAGCACTGCTCAGTGTTACCTGACCATTAGTCATTCTCACTATTACCATAAGAATAGTATGTCCATGCTTTGAGTTGAATTGGGATTTTCACACCATAGCTAAATAGTAATATAACATCGGCGAACAACAAAGCTGTGCCTTTGCTGTTCGTATAGGCGATGCAAAGAAATGAGCAATACACTCGAGGGCAGCCACAGAACGAGAAGACTTCATGGTGACAGAAAACTTGGAGCGGTTTGCCTGAGGCAGCGTGAGAATGATCAAAATCCGAACAAATAGCGTCCCTCATGGGATAACTATGACATAAAACAAATGGAAACAACACGAAACAACACAGCGAATTGCAAAGAAAAGCAAAATATTAGACCAGTTATCTAGAATTGATTAAAATTGTAATTAAGTGTTTACTAATTATGTACGCCATTACAGTCTGTTGTTTCCTTGCATGCAAAGGACAAATCCGAAGTGTGGAGAACAGGAAGAAGAAGAAATCAACTAAGCACATCGAGTTCTGTTGCTAACAATTGTTAGGGTTATACATATATATCTAATTGATATATACTCATATATGTATTACACAATTTTCATTCTATACACTGAAATTCACTGATCAATGAACTACCTTTCACTAAAACAACAACATACTATTTTTACTATTTTATACATTCATGTGTATACTACTCTTTTGATGGGTGTTGTTTAAGCCCCAACCTTGCTCTACTTGTTAAAATGAGTGTTCTTATGAACATGCCACGTTTTTTGCCATTTAAATGATACGCGGTAATTCCTTCATTGTCAATAAATCACTTATTTCCTTATTCCGAAAAACGAGCTATGGGCCTCGGTATTCTAATTCAATATTACTGTGAAATCATTATATCATTAATATTGCAATAAGTAAATGCAAGCACAGATGCTTTGTTACATGTGGATGTCTAATATTTGGTAATTATGAGAATAAAAATTCACTACAATAACAAACTATGCAACCAAACACTGAGGGATGTTTCAAACTGCACGGAATACACCGGGGTGTCTAACTAAACAGACAATCACAACTGTAAACTCCTTTTCAACTGTAACATCAGCTGCGATGTCTTATTAGAACTCAACATTTGAGTGTGAGGGAGTGTTTGTGATCTATACACGTATAGTTGGCTTGCTTATTGGATGACAAGATGTGTTTGTGGACAACCGGCGGAAATTACCGAGGCTCTCGATTCGCCGAAGGAAATCACTGGCATTTGCAACGAAATGAAAGCAACTGAGGCTAAGATTGGGCCACGAGCTAATCGTATTCTGTTGTTGTGCAAATGCTAATCTTTATTGGTCTTTGAGCGTGCGGGGAATTGTAGGCCTACTGTGAAAATAAATCGTTAGGAACTAATTGAACGTATCCATGATAACGTCTTTTATTGATTCCAAAACCGGGTGGGTGCAACAATCCAGGTAGTGTTAATTGACAAGACAGAGGGAAATATGATTATTTTAACACAACAAGATAATCATACTAAATTTGTGTTTAACATGAAGAAGATTGATGCAACAAACCATTATACAACAGGACCTTATTCAAGTAGGGGTTAGGCCTATCCAAGTTTTTTTTATTTCAAAAGTGGGCAAGATTAAAATCACCCAGACTAGATGGTTTCCTGAATAGGCTTGGTGGAAACGCCAACATTTTACTTTTTAGGCAGTGAGGCACCGGAAAGACAAAAGGTGATCAATGACAGCTTAGATTGTAGGTAAAATCTGATGTGAGTACGCAACGTTATGCGCATAAAAGCTATAAAAAAAAATCTAGAGCAAAACAAATTATATTACCATAAGGTGAGTTTAGCCGATTCTTACTGCCCGGTGTGCTTGGCACCAATGGCTATCAGGTGTGAACATCTCACTATATGCTATCAGAGAAGCGCGTTGGACTTCACTTGAACTATAATGAAGATTTCTCTAGGGGTGTCGACATCCTTATGTAAGTGGGCGTCTTTGCGTAAGGAAACGTGAGCGGGTGTGAGTGTTCCCTCTTCAAGTCAACCAATCAGCAAGCGAGGATGGCCAAGGTAATGAAGACGACCATTATATGAAGATGGTTGGTAACCTTTTGTGGCTAAGGTATCATTATGAGGAGCCTAGGGCACTGGCTTCTACCTATGCATTCACGCCTGCACGTCAGTCAGAATGTCGCTTACGTCCTCTGGCGTGTACAACCCTGGTCTCTAGAAAAAAAACACCCCCTTCAAAATGGTCATTGCCAATGAAATGCTGTTCACAATATTTGAGAAACGAATTGGTAAATTTATAGTTCCTGGGCTAACCGTTCCATATCGGAATGGTCATTATACAACATTTCCAGGTTTTGCTTCAAAGTCAACAAATGACGCTGTGTATGGGCCGAGATGGACATTTGTCGACATGGAATGAACTTCGTGCTGAGGAGGAATCAGACGGGCGTAATTAGGAATCTGTGTGCGTTGCTCATTTGCAGAACCGGATTCGAGAGAGCGTGTTCCGGTCCAAATGAGAATATTAACCCGCTGATGTCTTCTCACAAGAAGCCACCAACATAAGATGATGCGAATTCTGTCATTTTATATGCATAAGGCTGAAGCTGAGAGTTAGAATGTATTGATCGACATAATGTGAACAAAAACTGTGTTCTTGCTGAATATTTTGCTCAAAGAAAAAGTTAAATTGCCTTACTCAGAATGATACAATTGCAGCATGTGATGTTATGAAGACTATACATGTATATAGTGCAAAGAACGGTACCTTTTTGGGTTTTAGACTCCGCTGACAAATAAAGCACACTTGAGATATCGGGGGCGCTGTTTCCCAATCAAGATCAAGTCAGGCAATATCGCGACCAACTGCATCAGAAAGTTGAACGTGGACTGCAGTAACGCCAAAAATCGCCATCGAATTAATGAATTAACGAAGGAGGAATTAACGAAAGAGGAATTAAGTGGCCGTTCGAAAGTGTTAACTAACGTTGTCGCAAAAGTCTTATAAGAGTAGCTCTCACAGTGAACACGATATTTTTTGCAATAAGCTGGTAATCATGCAAAACGCTGGATAAACACTCACGAAAAAATGAGTAGGAATTAGTTGTACCAGAAGGCTGGAATTTATAGCAATAGGAATTATAGCCGTTGTAAAAACAGCTGTGAAGAGTTTTAAGCAGGATATAGGAATAATACAGCCATTGCGAAAACAAAATTTAATTGCAGCATATCACTCATTTTCGAAGAAAGCTATAATTATACGTAACCACTACTCGGATACTATAATTATTTTATTCACAGATGGGTCAAGGTTTCATGCTAATCAGATAACGAGCGACCAGAGTGTTTATATTGTAGTTTTTATTTTGAAATGTTTTCCCCGTAATAATTATAATAGTTTCACAGAACAGTATTTGTCTCTTCATTTTTTTATTCTTTCATCGTGTTTTTTTCTTGTTATGATGATCTTTCATTTTGATTTTCGGAATAGTTTGATCCAACTTAGTCCATAAACTTTTCGTAATAGTAATAATAGCATTGTAATTTAAGACTAGACAAGAGAATTCACTGGATTATTCAGAAACATGTGAAATTTACTATTCGTTCTTATGAGATGCTCATTCAAAGAGGACCTCTGTTAGACTTATCATATATGTAGAGCGGAGAGTGTTGACGCCATTCTACCCCATTCTCAAAGTGATTTATCTCTACGTGCGGGTATTAGGAAAGTCCACTCTATAGAAGCATGACACCATTCTTTAAGTTGTTTATCTCCACGTACGGGTATTCCGTAATTTTTACCCTAAAGCAGCGAGCGATAAAAGAAACCCTTCAAAAGACGAGGTCGCCAGACTATTGACCGACTGGCTCATTTTGAAACAATACAACTGCTGTTGTAATCGTGTTGTTGACCTATTTAACCATAGATATGGGAATGAGCTTCTTCGTGTTAGTATACCAGATACGACAATGCTTATGAAGAGTGGTCATTGCGTTTCCTCCAACTTCCTATGCGTGGTTGCCATGGCAAACAAGTCATTCGTTCATTCGATTATCGCAGATTCCGGTTTCGGCGCACCAAAAACGTTCAACAAATCAATAATCTTTTAGCAAATTTGGGCTCGTTTTTATCTTTTCTGTATTTTTCCTCACATTATAGCATGAATTTTATGTCAGGTTGACGTAAATTTCATAATTCGCACGAAACTGCGAGTGGCTCAGCTAGGGGACACGCTATGAGCCTATGATAATATTACTATCACAATGGGGTGATAGGTCGATGTCCCATTTTGTTTAGAAAGAAACTCATCTCAATATAAATGCATTTTAATGCATCGAATTTGAGGGGTTCATAATTATAATACATGTATCAACTTCGTCTGCAGCTCGATTTATTGCATTGATGAAGTTCTGGGTATGACCAAACAATGTATCTCACAACGACGTGAAAGGAACCTTCAATGGAGGAACCTCGTCCGGTAGGGACCGCCATGCATCACAGGTGGCACCCGACCGTCATTCAACCACTGTGGCTAAACAAGAAAATAGTGCTATTACTGCTGAATTTATCGGCGAATAAAATGATATATATCGGAACTTGGAATTTACGTACGATGCATCAGAAAGGCAAACTGGAAAACATCATCAGAGAAATGAAGCGCATGGGCATTAAAATATCAGAAGTTTGTTGGACAGACAGCGGAAAAGTTACACCAAACAACCATCTTGTCAATTACTCAGGGGGGCAACATCATGAGAGAGAGGTGGGGTCATCCTCGACCAGCAACAATCGAAGGCACTAAAAGGTTTCTGGGCAATATCAGAAAGAGTCGTTCTAGTCAAGTTACAATCAAAACCAAAAGAATACAAAGAGAATACCATCATTCTTGGAGGCTTCAATGCTAATTTAAAGTCGGTGAGGGGAGGAGAGACAATGTCGTTGGATCATATGGTTTGGGAATTGCGAACGAGGGAGGAGAAGATCTAATATAGAATGAGCCAGGCAGAACAATCTCATCATTGGTAACACTTGGTTCGCAGAAGATGGACACGGAGAAGCACAGGACATAACATCCGTAATCAAATTGATTATATACTGGTGCAAGAATGATATAGGAATTTCCTAAAGTGTTGTAAGTCATATCCCGGAGCCGACTGTAGAAATGACCATAATCCCGTCATAGCAAAAGTTAAGCTGGAACTGAAGAAACTTAGAGAAGCAAAGCCAAGCAAGAAACTAGATCTTGGACTATTGAAGACCGTGCCGAAAGCGAAGGAAGACTTCGTCCTCGAAGTAAACAACCGTTTTCAAGTCTTAATTAGCAGAGGCAAACACGACAGATATTGAAACTGAATGGAGAAAAAATGCTGAAAGTATAAGATTTGCAGCTGAGAAAGCTATACAACCAAAGAAAGGAAGAGAAAGAAGATCTGGATAACTGAGGAGATTCTAGACAAAATGGATGAACGGACAAAGATTAAGAGCAAGAACATGACAAGATATGCTGAGTTAGATGAAGAGATCAAGAAGATGTGCAATACGCAGAGAAAGAGTGGCTGAGCAATTGAGAGTGTGATGAGCTGGCAGGATGCATTCTGTCAAAGGAAGGAAACATCATCATGGAGAAAGGAAAGGAAATTGGTGTTTTACGGCACACCAATACTAACGTGTGTTATATGGTGCCAATCATTATGGAGAAAGACAAGATCAGAGAGAGATAGACATAGTACATACAAGAACTGTACAACAGCGAGAGAGATGACAATTTCACTGTGGAGTACAATTAAGAAGGGGCAGCTATCTTGGCAGAGGAGGTGACGAGTGCTTTGAAAAAGATGAAGACCAGAAAGGCAACTGGAGCCGATGGTGTAGCCGTGGAAATGTTTAGTGCATTCAAAGATCTTGGTGTGCTAAAGCTCACTAACAGTCTGAACAAGATGTACGATACAGGAAACATCCTAAAAGATCTACTGAAATCAGTATTCATAGCTCTCCTGAAGAAACCAGGTGCGACTGAATGTGATCACCATCGCACTATTAGCCTCAGGAGCCATATAACCAAAATACTGCTACATATCTTCATGATGTGGAATAGAATTAAAATCAAGCAAGAGGTAGCGGAAGAACAATGTGGCTTTGTGGAAGGCAAAGGGACAAGGAATGCGATCTATATCTTGAGGATGTTGTCAAAAGAGCAATTGAAAGACAGAATGATCTGTACCTTTGTTTTATTGATTACACTAAAGGGTTTGATACGATCAACCACGAACTTTTGATAAGAATATTACAGAATTTGAGCATTGATGGAAAAGATCTTAGGATAATGAAAAACCTGTACTCGCAACAGACAGCGTGCGTGAGACATAAAAATGAGTTCGTCTAGGTTGTGTTCTGTCACCGCACTTGTTTTCGCTACACAGTGAATATATAATGCAAGAGCTCAAGGGACTCCCAGGCACCAAAGTTGGAGGTCATAATATCAATAACCTCAGATATGCCGACGACACTGTACTGATAGGAAGATCAGAAGCAGACTTATTACACCTATTGGACATTGTTGACAGAGAAAGCAAAAACGTGAGGCTTGGACTCAACGTCAAGAAAACTGTCACCATGGTCACCTCCAAAAAGACAGACAAACCAACATGCAATTTGAAGCTGAAGGACTCCACACTGGTTCAGGTTGAGAAGTTTAAATATCTTGGTTCCACAATCGACAGCGACGGAAGATCTGCGCTGGAAGTAAGAATACGAATTGCACATTCAAAGAGTGCATGCTCATTTTCTGTTCTGTTTTTCGTGTTCTCTCATATATCAAAAATAGAAAAAGATTATTTGCGAATAAAATGCTATTTTTATGTATATTTGCATATACTGTATATATATCAAAATACTCAAAATCCTCGAATTTCCATGACCACCAGGAAGAGAGTAGTACTGAACTGCTATGTCATTCCAATAATGAAGTACGGCAGCGAGGCTTGAATGCTGAATAACAGCACGAGTATTATTGACGCAGCAGAGATGTGGTTCTGTAGAAGAATGATGCGGATCTTATACATGGACAGAATAACCAATGTTGAAGTTTGAAGAAGAGCGGGGGAAGAGAAGAATCTATGTCAAAGCATTAGAAAGAGCCAAATAACATTCTTTGGGCATGTGATGAAGAGGAAGAGCCTAGAACACCTGGTTACAACAGGAAAGATACAAGGAAGGAGAAGTAGAGGGAGGCACCGTGAGAAGATTATTGATTGATTGTGTCGCTGGTTAAGAGAAGAGCCCATCAATACATTGCATATTATTGTGGGAGACAGGGTACGATATCGAGCCATGATCGCCAACGCTCATATGCAAGGCACATAGAAGAAGAAGAAGAAGAAGAAGAAGAAGTCATTGGCGCATGTTTCTGTCAAGATCCTATTTAAACCAATGCGATAACGATTTTCACATTTGTTCACACGTGTTAATTTATCCTAAATCATGTTCATCTAGCTAACAGATCATTTCAGCATTGGTCGTCGTACTCATGCATGAAGGCCATAAAATCGATATAATTATTAGGCTTTCAACGTGAACAGACATCATTTTAAAAAAGAGGTTTGATTTTATCTTCAGAAAATTCAAACTTCATTACACTTCAATGAGTACTTGGCAATTGTGACTGCCTTCCGTTACCTGGCGCCAAAAGCACTCAAACTGAACCGGTGTTAACTCTCAATATTTTAGATGCATCCCAAGGGGTTGGTATCCTGCATGCTACAATAGACAATGTCATATAGCGCCTTTTTTGTCTCATCTCCCCTCTCACCCATAACGCCTGGTGGACTGATCGGGTCTTGAACTCCGGACCACGATATTCCCAGGCCACATAGAATTGCAGTCAGGCGGTCACATTGACTGATCGAGCTAGATCACTTAATTCAGTGAGAATTATTTTCCATTTGGAGCATCTGGAATTATCCTTGGGGTGTAAATGAATCATTCGGGCTCATGCATTTAACGGTAATTGGCCGTCCGCGAGGATGGGGCCACGAGGCGGCCGTGACGTCCATGCAAAGCCACAGAAAGCAACATCTGAACAGTCCGTCGTTATTATTGCATGTCTTAAGATCTCCTAGCATTAATGGGGTGCCGACCGACTAGCTGGATATCATCCTCGTGATCCCAAATACACCCATTGCAGAGCCGATCTTGATGAATCCTAAAGGTCGCTCAACAAAGGTCAAGGTCATTTCACCGGGAGTTGATGAAAGGAGAAGTTAATGGCAAAACGGAAGGTGGGGTATGAAAAGGGGTCTCCCACCCTCTACTTTCACTAACGTCCACATTAAAACAGGAAATATACACAGACGTCGTTTTGTTTTCCCTAGATTTTAATTTTTTTTTTTTTTTTTTTTCTTTACAGAAATTTATCAGATGTGGTTCCCAGCGGGGTCTAGCCTTGGGTTGAGTAAACGGCTTGTTACCGAATATACTCGCCGTTGGAGATCCTCAAAGGGAACGCCCGAAGCCAGACAAGAGCCCCGTGGGGAAGACACTGAATCTGGATAATCACGTGCCAAGCATGAAGTCTCCCAACATTCTATTCGATAGAGAGAGGTGCCAAGTTGCCGAGAAATGCGAGCAATCTCAGTCAGAACTCTTTACAGGCCGTTGAGTTGATGCATGGAGAGTTTATATATAAACAATGCACATATTGTATTATAGGTTTGCTTTTCTGCTTTCAAATATTCAATCCTTCCTGATCTCTATTAGTTGGAATCCTGGTAGTGGTCGACAGTGTATCTGTCAAACACCGGTGTGTAAAATATATAATTCTATGGATACAGGAATGTGACATTAAGACTACACTAATGACAGCGTTGTGGTCTGGCCCTGCCTCCCCTGAGGGCTAACGCAAAAAAATATCTCCTTCTGTGAGGTATTTTTTACTTTGGCAGTTGCACCGAAATGCTTCCCTTTTTGTTCTATATTTCGTATATGGATCCGTTCGTTTCGAAAACGCTTGATGTGTCTGTGTCCCCATAAGCGATGTGTTTCATTGTGGAATACAATAAGAATCACTTCCGTTATTTGTAGTGTCAACATATCATGTTCACTGATGCTAACAACAGGTTATTTCAAATTTAAAGATGAACCATAATGCTCGATATAACGCAAATCTGAGCGATAGGGGCTCCAATACAAATCGATCTCATTGGCTTCAATGACGACGTTCTCGCACGATATCTTAGGGTTGAATATTTGCTCCAATGGCACACCTCTGTCACGGCAGCCAGTATGCCACCTCCAGGCCATGCATTTTTATACTGTATATGCTGTTGTTGCTTTTGTTGGTTTCAGAGATAAAGGCTAAATTTATTGTAAAAGCAGACCATGCTTTCGCTTCTGTCCGCTTTGTGGTGTACCTGATTTCCAAGAAAAATAAAAAAATAAAAAAATAAAATAGAAAAAAAAATTAGATGGGATTTTATCTACATTTACACAGTAAAGATTCAATATCATAATTCATGAATCTGATGAGTTCAAACGGAGTCTTGGAGAGGGAAAGAGAAGGGAAGAGAAGATAGGCGGGATGTGGCAATGGCATTATGACAGAGAAAATAAAATTCCCTTTCGTGATGGACAAGTGTACTGCGTTCAAAATGAGACCCAATTCGACAAGAATATGGACGGTTGTGTTCGTAATGTAATAAGTGTTAATAATAAGTGTGTTGCTTATGCACTGAACACAATAACTGCCATAATTACTATTTTCCGAATGAAACCTGTTTGATGCACTATAGAAATGATTTCAAATTCCCAAATTACCTTTGAGAAGTGACGAACTTTGACGATGATGTTATGGAAATGTCGCTAACGCTCACACAAGTGATGTGCGAGCGCATGTGTATTGCAGTCCTTGTACGAGGCTTAGGTCAATGCACTTCTTACCTACGATGCCCCGAGAACGGGTAGAATTACAGACACTAGGATGCCCCCATATTGCTCTAATTATAACAACCGGCAGGGCTTCGGAGAGACCATAATTCACAATTGCATAACAGTTTGAATGCGTCATGTACAGGAATCGATCCTTGTTATTGTTAAAATAATACTCTCGAGTACAGTTTTAACCAGACTCCTGCTAAAAGCCCCAAAAGATATATCTAAATTTCATGTATGTCACTATAGTGAATGAAATGTTGTTTTCTTGGCACAATTTTACCCTCTTCAATTATTAAATCAGAATGATCCGAAATCAAGTATTTCATATTGTAAACATAATATTATGCCCTTGAAGCAAATTGTAGAAATTTGGTTTTCGCAATAAGTGTTTTGAAATCAATACTCAATTGTCACATGAACAAAAAGTCGGCTATAAATGAATTCTATTTTCAAGTGATTTTAATCGGGAATAAACTATGTGTGTTGATTTCCCCGTATTACGTAATAAATAAATGAGGCCAAAAAGTAACCCTGCGGAATCCTTAGGGTCGTCACTCGACTTCCACCACGAGATCAAATCAGGATTCGTTGAAGTCTCAGGGGATTTTATCCTTCCAACGAGAAAACAAAATAGTTCAAGGCTTAACTCCCATTGTTACGAGTATGCCTGTTTTTAATGCGTTAGCACACTTTTTTCTGTAAATTCTTTTCATTTTATGTATTTAGAAATATACTCTGTTGTTCTGTTGAAAACCCTTTTTCAATTTACATTTTACACGGAAGCCAAGGGGAGAGTTCCTTAATGACGGAAGCATTTAATTACCTGTGCTTAGAATATTAGGTTTAATATTCGCATATAACTGTAGCTCCACGAGTATTGACCCCACATGTAGGTCATTAAAATTGGCTTCCCGTTTGGTACACACAGCCGCATGCAGGATCAGCAGACCCGCCACACTGACCGCGATTCAACGGAAACCATTTCCATTGCTTAAAAAACGTTAACTGATGAAATGATGAATTATTTATATTAAATGAGGTCTACACACATTCGTCAATTTGTTTAACGGCCTAAAGAGGTTTCGGAGGAAGTTGCGTGCCGGAATAATTGATACCCCTCCCCCCTCTCGTGCAGGTGTATATAATGCGGTTCTTAGGACACACCGCGGGGTAAACAGCTTGAACTTGTAATTGAGCCAACTCCAGTGAATTTGCGCCGGGCTGGTAACCCTGTCCCTGCGAAAGAAAATAAGGAGATAGCGCAAGAACACTGCGGGGGGAAAAGGGGGGGGGGACAAGTGCCTGAGCGTCCTTGATTGGGGTCAAGTTGCCACCTTGCTCCTTTTATCGGATTGATGCCGCCATTTTAAAGAGAAATAGCAAAACAACAAGGCTTTTCAAAAATCGAACTTGTGTCAGCTTATCGATCAAGCAATGAATTAATGATTGATCTATGAACAACGGTGCGTGAAAACCCCGATGAGATCAATGGGTGCAGTAGAGAGCAGGGGCGGGGTGATTGTGTGGGGATTCTAATGTCGATCTCAGGATCCAGATCTCATTATAATGAGTATATTTTATGATGTGGTCCAATTAACGTGTCCATTATCAGACAGGATGTGCTCGAAATATTAGCTCTCTAATTGCATTATTTTTCTTGGTAAAATAACCGATGAGGAATACGCGTTGAGTGAAGGGAAAAGAAACAGACTGCGAAAGGTTTGCTTTTCTCGGAAACTGTGCTTCACAGGAATTATAACAAAACAAACTTAAACCCATTATTTTTACTGTTGAATCACACCAAAAAGGAATTCACATCATCGGAGAATAAGCAACATGCATGTATGTCGCCTTACAGTTTTGTGTGTGTGTGCGTGTGTGTGTGTGTGTGTGTGTGTGTGTGTGTGTGTGTGTGTGTGTGTGTGTGTGTGTGTGTGTGTGTGGTTCTTTTTTTTGTACGCTATAATATCACTTGGCCACAATGCTCGACAAGAGATCACCGCTTACGCAATGGCACGAGAGGGGGCGTGTCTTCAAAGATCTTCAGCCAGAGTGTATATTCTTCGCCAACTCTCTCCCGAATATTGAGATCTTGATCGAAAATCCTATATTTATCTCGAGCTAATATTTTTGCTGTTTGTATTAAATATTTGTGGGTGGTACATACAAGCAGCGTTGTGTGTGATTATTCAACAAGATATCATAGTCAGTATGATATCTTGTTGATATCGAGATATCATATCTACTAAGTATGATACCTTGTTGAATACTCAAGTGAGAATGAGGAAA
>KB297234.1:599142-653325 GCA_000328365.1 Capitella teleta
TTCAAACTCATATTCTCCAATTGTGAGCATAATTGATTAACTGTTCAAACAAGAGGAAGGCAAAGTTTCTCTTTTTGATACTTTATCGATACGATCGAATACAATCCCATTTTAAATGGGGAAACCATATATCGGTTTTGCGTCGAGATTCAAGTTACTAGTACACGAGAAATCTAAGGTGCCTTGTTATCGGTCCCTCGATAACTATGCCTCACATATACATGTATAATGAACTCTTTACCAATACTGAATACAAGCGATGTGTACCATGGTCTACAACCCACATCTGATTGTGCTTGCTAATTATCATTATTGAGATTGAATCATATACCGCACCATTTGAGCTGTAGCTACACAGGATTAACAAACCGCTCCCGTTCTACGTGAAAGGAAGATTCTGAGGTGAATCCCGCAATCCACACCAAAGTAGAATCGAGAAAAGTATTCGGTATTAATTTGACTGATTTCATAACAAGGCCAGGCGTGGTGTGGTACTGTCTATACATGTACAGTCGGCCCTCACTAATCCGAGTTTTGTTAATCCGACTCCTTTAATAATCCGACTCGATGCTCGGGGACAGATCTATCACAATTCAAATTGGATTAATTAATCTGATTCCTTAATTTCTGACTCCGACTTTTTGACGACCAAATTGAAGTTTTCCTTAATAATTCGCCATGCTTTGATGTTCAAACTACAGAAATCGCGATCGTTCAAAAGTTATAGTCCAGCATAAAGGTCCTTCACTGGTTCCCTAGTCATATCGATATATATGACACAGGCACACACACCGATGTCAGGTGGTATCTCATTGGCTGCTATTTATAGTAACATTTAGTCAGCTGGTCGTATTCAGCAAATACTGTGAATTCATTTTCACTCGCCTCGTCTTGTGAGCCATCTTGGGTACTCCGAGTGATGTCATGTGAAATCGAGTGAAATGGATGTACCAAAATAGGGATGAGTTTTCGTCGGTGTGTGCCGGTGCTTCTTTTCAGTAGCGCGGAGATCAGTGAAGGTTCGTTTGTGCTATATTTAAAGCATTCTTTTTAAAAAGCCTGCTCTGATAAAGGTGTTAACTGTCGAAAAAAAATAAAAAATAAAAAATAAATAAAACAACAACAGATCTTCTTCGTCGGCATGTTTGAAAGGCTGCTTAATGAGCGGTCAACCAAAGAAGCGAGTTGATTACCTCTCGCACATGCACAACATAACAAGTCACATTAATTTCGACACACAGGCTTTAATCCGGCGCTGGTCGCGTAACAGCAACAGGTGAGCGTTTCGGCCTTCATGCGAGGTGTTGAAACATTAACCAAATGACATCACATCCTGTACGTCCGATTGGCGCATGAACTCTTCCGTTAAACATTCATCCATTAATTCTAGATAATTAAATAATAATGAAAATTCCTTTGAAAACCTCACAATCTAATATTCCTTCACTTTGTTTTACTTGACCACAATTGACTTAAAATCATTCCGTGCGATTTTTTTTTTTTTTTTTTTTTTTTTTTTTTTGCTGGTCTAACTGCACCTCATCCATAGTGACCCCATAGGGACTCCAGCTGAAGCAAATTCGTTAATCTGACTTCTTCATTAATTCAACCCAAATCCCTGGGAACGATCCTAGTCGGATTAATTAATGAGATTCGACTGTAGTAGCTTTACGCAGCTATATAATCATCAATAAACGTGATGGAGAATCCAAATCTCGGTTACGTTGAAGGAGTTATTAAGTCTTAATTACCCAACCGGTGGTACAAATCGTGAAAAGAAACCACTTTAAAGAAATCTTTAAACCCCAACCCCCAAAAAAACAGCAGCGCCACACACAAAAACAACGGCAGACGATGAAGGCTCTATCTCTCGCAGTCAGACTGATCTAGACGTACTCTTTAGAGCGAAAAAGAGACCTCATTCGTTTTCCACACAAATGCATTTGAACCGAGCACTCTTTCTCTTATGTCATGATAATCGCAAGATATGAAAAGTCGATTCCCGATCCCTCTCAGTGTTCGCCATTCCCACGCATTACTCCCCAGATTTATCGCTCAGCCCCCTCCCGGGCCTCCCCTCCCATATCAACCCATTGATAGCGAGGCATCGCTCATTTCACCTGACTCGCCATCGGTGTGTGACTGAGGTATATATGAGTGACCCTCTCCCGACAGCGCATTTTCAGCCGACCACAGCGCCCACCCCCTCTTCCTGGCCTCCTCAAAAAGAGGCATCTTGCTGTTCACCCCGTCATAGGCTGTTTCCGACGCAAGCTGGCAACCCGTGATACAGTAACAGCCCCGTTGAATGCAATCCACAGTCGGTGTTGAATCATTAAACCTCTGCTTGTTGCTCAACTCCTGGACATACATAAAAGACGAATTGCATGGATTCTCTGTGAAGCTCTGTGATTACTTTTCAAGGTATGGAGGTGGTGTTTTATCTCTGTGTTTTTTTTTCTCTACTATAATTGTGCATTATTTTGTTATCATTGTTATTTTATTGATATCACATAAGTTTATTATATCCTTACCAGCGTATGGTGATTGAGATTTTCTATTCGATCGAAATTTTAGTAATCTCTAAAGCTGTGGGCGCCATTAGTTTGGTTTGTATTGGTTGATATCAGCCCATTCTTCTGCTGAAATGAACATGATGAAATAGCAGCCAATCAAGAAGGAATTACCCAAAATCTTTGGATCAGTGTTGGATTATAGCCAGCGGGTCAAGGGCATGGCTATAGATGGGTATCTGGTGCAGTTCGTAGACAAATCCCTTTCCATTTGCATGACATTATAGTAAACACAGTCCTGTAATAACTCCCAATACGAACTGCGATGTGCATGTGACCATGAAACCAGTTTGAGTATTATTTCATGAGTCATCTCGTCCGTCGCAATGGACAGGGTCACCAAACCGCAATTTCCTCGCATAGGTATTAACCCTTTTCAAGGATTGTACTCTGAGTACTGGCTGTTTTATGTGCGGCTGGTTGCCATTTTCTGCGCTTATTAATGAAGTAACGAGATTGCCCCGTTGCGGGCAGATTGGGCCGTGTACAAGAATGAGGCCCAAGGCTACACTACAGTATCCATATGAAGTGAATAAAATGAGTGTTAAACTCGCTATGCACAAGAGACCCCTGGTCTTCTTCGCACGAGCTAATTACCTAGTAAAAGCTCCAGCATGCGTGCTCTCCTCACATAGATAGAACGCAAAGTCAGGTTCCTGTTTGGAGCGTATATTCTGCGCAGCGTGATCGTTATGATTTATGGCGCATTCACTAACAATTGGTCTCTTTCTCCTTGTAACACTCCCATTGTCATACTTGTAAGTCTGCATAAAACATTGCCTATCCTTGGTGACTGACCCAGCACCCAGTATAGGCACCAACACGGAGGGGCTTCACGGCGCAAACTGATACCTATCTCTCATCCACTCGCAATCTTTCTCTCTAAGACTTTGAGATGGCCGCCAAATAAAAATGTATCTACGCATGCAGACTGAATGCAACAGGACCTATATGCTAGCGGAAATTGCGAACTATATACCACGTCCCTCGAATCCTATTAGTGCCTCCATCAAATCTTTTGATCGGGTGCCCTATTTTAAGCTACAGGCATTTCATTGGTCGATGGGCACGCTAAGATGTTTGCTAGTTTTTCACACACCAAGTGTGTGTTTTTCAAAGTGACATCGTCATAAGGAGGATCGTTGCTTCTCAGTCACTCGTAATTTACGACTATAGCTGCTAACAAATACGGGCGTGTTGTCTTGGCACTTCACAAAAACTCATTTATCACTGGACGAAGGGCGGGATTAGGGTTAATACTCAAACACAAGGCTAGATTGACCCGAAGCAATACAAGGCTGACGGGTTTACTCGAGGCACATTTGAGGAAGCTCCTCTTTAAAGATAAAATAATGACAATGAGGTGATAAGAGATAATTCGTAATTTTGAGTTCAGGAAACCAGTTTGATTTGGTACTAAAGGATAATTTATTTATATATAGCTAATCAAGTTAAACACCAAAACGGGCAAATTGTATGCATCCATTTACATTACATCAAAAACGTGCCCTCATATTCTCCACATTTTTCGTTTCCACCAAGGGATCAAATGTTTTTCTGGCGTTGACCCAACACTCTTCGACAGAAGGATGGTGCCGGTCCGAAGCATAAAACTCGCCCTTTCAATCCCAACAAGAACGATCAAAGCCGTAACATTTGTCACCAAGTTTGATGTATAAGCCGATAACCAATCGATTTTTTTTTCTCGCCTTTTTCTCGTCCGGGAAGGAGAAAAGGTTTTGGCATTTTGGCAACAGCAAAAGTGGATCGCTAGTCTCCCGGATTAGCAAGTCAAGTGCAAGTCTGATCCCTGGTGCGAATCCTGCGTATGAATCAAGCGCTCTAATCAAAGTCCCTTTCAGGTTGCAACAAAAAAGCCTGTCTGAGAGGCATTTTGAAGATCTTTGAGTGATGCCACTATTTCGTGGACATTATAGTTCATTTCCATTGGCCAATAGTTACCATGATTATGGATTTCCATTAATCTGGTTCAGACAAACACTGATCAATTTTGTCTTCTCTTGTAACCAAAGAATTACGCAAAATGACACGTGCACACGACAATCAGTCTTCCCAACCCTTCTTTCGACTTGCCTGACCTCTGATATTAAGAAATAGGTGACTTGTTGTCAAATAGTGTGTGCTTTGGTAAGCACAATATACACATTTCCTTCCTTCTGCATATCTGTTATCTCACACGACGAGTAAATACAATGGGTGGTGAGCAACGATAAGCGCTGATTATGCAGAAAACCCAAAGAAGGAACATTACATTAATTCAGATGCAAGTGCATCGACCGATTTCTTTTACAAATCTCCATAGCATCGTGTTTTGGTGTTTGTCCTACGACATTCGGCAGCCACGCTGCGTAAATGGTCGTCACGCAATGGCACAATTAGAAGAACATTAGGATGGTCCAAAGGCCTTTGATAACATTAAACATTATTATCAATCAATGAAGCGAAGAAGGCGTTTATAGACTTAACAATCAGGCCTGGCTAAAAGCATGGCATGTATCCAACATCATGAATCACATTGCTAACGATTTATTTCGTGTAATCTTAGCGCTATACTGATAAGGATAGTCTGGTTTGGGGATTTTATTACTAGATTGTGGAAACACTAAATAACCGTGCTGGATCCAGGTGTGGGTATACCTTTTCCTCTCGTATACCATATCTCTTTGATGGGCTAGGAAATGGCAAAAAAAACCCATCTAGGCTTAAAAAAAAAGAGCCAGGGATTCAATTTAGCATGTAAGGAATGCTGTGTAGTGTCGAGGCACTCAGTACAAAATTATGGCTTCGGGTCGCTGTGATTATTTTCATTAGTTCTCATTGCAATTGACTAGAGCGAGGCATGCTGGAATGGCATCACGTTTGATCTACTATGGCAAGGGGGCAAAGTGAAATGCAGGACTTTGCCGTGTGGCTATACGGCCTCATATCAGTCCACTCTCTTTCTCTCTTGGCGTAGCGACGGCTTGAATTAGGTGTGAGGTTGATAGCCCATACGGTCTGATGACCACTCTAGAAGGGGGAGGAGTGCCATCTTATGGGTAAAGGTTAACATGGAGTTGAGGCAGACGACGGGTAGTAGGCGAGGGCAGTCAGAGCAGTGATAGAGTGGGAGACCCTTTTATGTAAATGCCTTTGGATAAATTCCCAGGGGAATGCAAGACAGAGGTGGAAGAAAGCAGAAAAGAAAGAAAGTGAGAATAAACGAAGCAAAGAACCGCAGGGCTATGTGACACAAACATGATTTTTCCCCTCCCTAACGAGCCATCCCAATGAATCAGATGTCCTTGATCTTCCTCTACTCTTAGAGTAATTATAGATTGCAAGAGTAATACACAGACGTCATGCTGAACAATGTTACCCACGAGATAAATTGCACACGAAGCACTTGCAATATGTTTAACTCGTATCCTTCGGTCTGAACAGGATAAATTACCGTCGGGTACAGGAGAGAATGCTGAATCAGAGAAAAGTGCATTGTGTAAGCGAAAGGTTGCACCTCCGTTTATCATTCTTGCACAACCTTCAATTGATTTGCTGGCCACTGAAAATGAATAACAATCTGAACGAAGGAGCCCAGACAGCCGCTCCATTCACGGGGAAACTTATGTTTTGCTTTGATGGCAATTCCACGCTTGCCCTGCGCGTTCTTCGCGGGGGTTATGAATCTTGTTGCTCAATGCGAATGTCGAGTGGTTGCTTGATCCATTGGCCCGGAGACACGGACAGATGAAAGGCTTTCTCCCTCCAAATTGGCTTGATGTGACCTCGGTCGGTCCGGCCTTTCGTCAGACCTTGAATGACCAGGTATGAAGGAAAAGTGATAAAAAATATGGTATCCACAAGTGAAAATGATAGATATTTGGTTGTAATAATGCCATCTATCAACACCGCTTTCAAGAGTTGCTTATTAATTTATAGCTGCTTAAACGCTCATAGATATGTTGTTCTTTCAGATGGCCGCCTCGTTTGATGCTCAGAGAACAATGCCCGCCACCGAAATCAGAATGCAAAGAGAAATAAGCGCCACAAAGGAATGCGACCCCGAATTGCTCAAAATGATGATAATGTTTGCTTCTAACACAAGTCGCTGGGAACAGCACATCAACAGCTGCTTAAGCGACACCAACTCAACTCTAGAGAATGGATCCCTGCAGAACTTCAGTAATCAGTCAGACATGTTCAATGGAAACCAAGACAGCGGTCGAAAGTTCTATGCCTACATAACTCCTTTCATTATTGTTATTGGCCTGTGTGGAAACCTCATCTCCCTTCGCGTGTTTATGGCCCGCACCCTACGTAAACTTTCTGCCAGCGTCTATCTGGCTGCTATCTCCCTATCTGACAGTTTTGTGTTGATATTCTATGTCTTATTTCCTTGGTTGTCCAAGGGTCTACCTGTCGTAAGTGACGGATACCGTGTCCGCATCATGGACACCGCACGCGTATGTGAATCCCTCCTCTTCTTTACATACCTTTGTCGTTTTGTATCGGTGTGGTTAATTGTGACTTTCACTGTTGAAAGATACATTGCTGCCTGTCGACCTCTCCAACGTCGAGTCATCTGCACGAAGGCCTTTGGTCGGAAAGCTATAGCCTTAACTTGCCTTATAGGCTGTTTGTTCAGCCTATACAAGCCTTTGGTGAGTGGGGTTTTCACTCGAGAAGAACTGGTCGGACCGAACACTTCAACAACACTGGGTAACAGCGCCACAGAGGGAACTTGCATGGCGAACCCTGAGTACAAGCGGATTAACTTCATAATGGATACAATGTACGGACTGACGACTACTGCTATTCCGTTCATCGTCATTTCTATCTTCAACCTACTCATTGTGCGGACGCTCATCCGACGTGACGCTACAATCAAGAAGCTGAAAATTATGTTCAAGGACAGTCGGATTCGCTGGGAGTTCACCATCATGCTGCTGGTAGTATCATCCTGTTATGTCTGTCTGAACTTGCCCTACTTTGTACTGTGGTGCCAACAGTTTCTTTTCACACACAACATCAATGAATCGGACATGATGGATGGTATAGTGGAGGTCGAGTCAACGAAGTACTCAGTCATTCTACCAGTCACACGGACCATCTACACTTTGAACTACTCGGTCAACTTCTTTCTCTACTGTCTGACCGGAGGATACTACAGAGGCGCTCTCGTTGCACTGTTCACTGGGTCAAAGGAGACCAACCAACTATCCTTCAGAACACCCTCCACCAACAGCTGCACCCGGGAATCTCGACTGTAAGTTTTAGGTGCTTAATATAAAAATTAAGTACCTCAAAAGCCTTACCACTACCTGTACCTTGGACCAATCAACCAAGTGACCTCCATGATTCAACATTCGATGTAGGAAGCAGTGTGTTGTGTCTATTATTCATTTAATATTATATTATAGACCGTCCGATATTTGTACCGTCAATCTGGATAATAAAATGTGGTATTTGTGACAGAATCAGGCATTTATTTATTTGGGCTCTCGGCTTCGCTTCATTTTAGATAAGGAATAACGGCATGCGATGTCCATAATTCTGGATATTTGTCTCTGGGCCAAACACTGGGCACTGGTCAATTAAGGGTATGGGATGCTTCTCTGGGTTTTATCACTGTTATGGTGCATCAAGGATCAAGCTATGCGCAGTTGAGTTCATCCGGATGTTTTTTGGGTGAATTGGGAGATATTGCCAGCATTGGCAATCAGATTAGTTACTTGCACAAGTTATCACATGCTGCACTGAACAGGATAAATCAGTTATCATAATTATTTGATAACAAGAGGTTCTATTGTTAGTGTTGAAGCAATATTAGATACATAGCTTAACTGAAAAGATTAATAGGTTATTCTATTTGATAGCAAGAGATTCTATTCAGACAAAGCATTCACAATGAATTTATGGGTATAAAACCCCCAGGGCATTATTCTCTCCGTGAATGTGACAGATCATTTGAGAATGACACTCCATAGCAATGGGGATATAGAAACGAATAACGGTATCTGTGTAACCATGAGAGATCTTCAGACTACAGAAATGACCTTTTGACACAAATATTTAGCGCATTCGACTGAGTATTACATAATTATTTAGGCATATTTAGGCACCCCATAGAAGTCCTCGCGGCCAAAGCAGAATCTACAATTCATCAAGGCCACCACATTAAACCTGATGTGATTCGACTGAAGAACAATCTTAAGCTAATCTGACTCAAATCTCAAGATAATAAACAAAGTATGAATACAAACCTGCTGACTATGTGAGCCACAGGAATTCATATGTGACATGAACACAAAGGGAAAGTAAGTATTAGCATACACAGTTTAACTCACTCAACAATAAACGAGACACAACCAAAAGATGCTATAAGTTGACATACTTATCGAATAAAATAATAATTGAAATTATCATAGTACTCCATGAGGTGATACATTGGTTGAATTCGTGATACTAGTAGCCCATGCTGTATGTGTTTTAGCAATGGGTAAATTTAAGACGACCTCAGATTATTTGAAATAGTTACTGTAGTGATTATATTAAATATTCACCCTAAAGACAAATACGCTCTCTGACAGACACATTATCAGGCATTAATCCATGGTGAACTGATCGATAAAATAGGTGTCTCTAAGCATTCATAAAATCCAATAGAAATTATCTACAACAGGTTCCGAAAAGAACAGAGGTCCTCTTTAATCTTTATCATCGATATTTTACTGAACTGAGCGACGTGAGCGTGTTCCACCTGTTTGCTTCACTGAATATTTATTTCGCATATACTTGGAATATGACATAAAAAGAAAAATAAATTATCTATAAATAAAACTTATTCATTTGAAGAAAGAAATTAAGTCTCATCATGCACACAAATAAAATTTATTGCTGGGAGTTAAATAAGTGAGAACACCTATCCTCCCTCTGGGCTAAAACTCACAACGCTAATTAGTAATACTGGTACGTTTTAAAGCATTACATTTTATCCCATAGCAGCAGTCGCCAGTCTGTGAGGTCTTAGTGTTGATAAATTCTGAGTAACAATGACGAGGACGTCACTAATAAGTTGTCTAATTGGTTACACTATCTGCGGCCTCCGTTTACAGAGGTATAAACTGCATTTCCTTAATTAATACATGTAATTCTACGCAGCGGACACCATTCTACGAAGGAAGCCCGTCAACAATCAATGTTGATGATTGGGAAAACAAAACATCCTCTTGATAACTTGAGTGCTGCTGACAAACCTATTAAGGATCGCAGTGGACTCAGCACGCCATGATTAATGCGTTGATCTGGACTGGATTCCGGTCAATCAAGGGTCAGGTGAGGCTCAAAGAAACGGGAGAAGAAAAGGGGGTTATTGCGTGTCAACAGGGTAGAATTTTATCGGGGGCAAGAGGTCAGCTACCCATCCTTCCAATGCAGTCAGCTAGTTAACTAGTCTCAACACTGTGTCTTTTAATGTACGATTTTCTAGTTGACTTGAGACTAGTGTGGCTTGAGGATGAGTGCATTCGCATCCATATGTGTTTGATCAATCTGGGTTGACAGGCAATATACATATGGAGACTAGCTTATTATACTACTAATATAACAGATAGACCAATGGAATATATTCCCATTGTGTATAATAGGTTGAATAACATCGCTCGTCGTGCGCTTGTGTTAGAATATATTTTTCTACATGTTCTATATCGGCCACGGTACAGTAACGTCTAATGTTACATACATTCCCAATGTCGAGAAATTATGTTAAGTGAATATTTTATAGTTTTAAACCACTGCTGCAATGATTGTATCCCTGCTTTCACAATAAAAGAAGTTATAAGCATCAACCGCTGCTGCTTCAATGCTCTGAGAGGCTCTTGTGCAAGTCCCTTGTAACCGAAGCTAGCACCTGGAGTCCCGCAGACTATGTCAACAATTCCACACACACACACACACACCTGTGAATATCGTAGATTGCAAAGCAGAAAGCAAATATTGGAAAGTCTCGTGATTTGGCCGGCTAAATTTGGTGGCACTTAGAAATGCATATTTTGTGTTAATTCAGTCAATAATGTTCTCAGACAAAGTCTGGCGTAAACAATACTAAACATGTTATTATCTAAAATGTTCTATATGTAATTATTATAGTACAGTGTCTAATTTAAACAGTGCAGGCGTCCGTGAGTATAATTATCACCTCAAGTAAAGGTCAATGATCGAATCCCTGAAAGACAATGTTCATGTCAATGGACTATTCTGGGAATTACCCCATTCTCATTATAATGCAACTACCTAATGTACCAAACTGATTGCAACATAATAAATAATTTGTAGTCTTTCTTACCACAGAATTAAGTTCCGGATCAAATTGGAGAGCTTGAACTCGATAATAATATTTTTTTTTCATGTTGAACATTCCTTTTTGGTGGTGACACATGACATTTAAAGCACAGGCCAGTGAGCCAATAATATACTGTGAATCATATTTGACTTCAGAATAATACGAATGGCGACACTGGTGTGGCCAAGCCCTAAATTCAAAGCTCAGACAGTACAGTAATTTAACTGCTCATTAGCCAGATATTTCACTCGGAAGTCACTCGTTTTGTTCTCATGTAGCTCAATGCAACCAAAATTGCTAACAATATAATTCTAACCATGGGAATGCTAATACAAACGGTTCATGCTTTATTACTGATTAATGGATCTTAATTACTAATAATTTTTAAATCCATCATAACGAACGTATATTGCTAAACAACTGCAACATATGCCAGTATAATTAATTTTATATCCCAGGGATGCCTAAAATTTGACCAGCAAGGGAATAAGTACTTGGGTGGTGCCTTCAACGTGAGTACAAATTTTGTTGCTTTTTAAAGTCAACTTGTGGATAAATGCTTCATGTGTATTTGTAGAATAAAGGAAAAGACTGCGGCGTCCACGTTGAAGGTCGACGGTTTTATTTCCCTCCGGGCGAAGTAATAGCGTCTCAGGTGGAGGCTTGGGACTATAGGTACCCGTCCTTTTGCCTCTATGCAACGCAGATCGGCCGTTTCGAGCAAGGGTTCAGCACTATGATAAGGAGCAATATCGTGGTGAATAGCGATATTAATCATAGTTATTATCAATTACCTTATTAGTCACTTATGTCGATAGGACATCAATAACAATCTAAGCATCCAATAACGCAATAATGCAAGCAAGTGCCTGGTTTGTACACTTTACATATTGCTCATGCAAATTTCTGCTCACATAATTATATACATTGTGATTATGAATTCAAGTCTTAATATAAGTGTGCTTTCATATTAGGATGTTTCTATGGCGCACGCATAGATTTCCTTAATTAACTGGAGTGACGATGAACACATTCGTGCTTATTTGGAACACATCTATTGTTTTATGTCACCAGCTCTATAAGCTCTACAATAATGATTCCGTGTGCATCGGCATAATCTGTTGACTCATAACGCAGAGAGGTTTTACCCAAAAATAACAACCTGCTTTTCAGTCAGCCGTGGTATATAGCTCAATGATAATGCAATATCATGCCATTGTCGTTGTATTGTGTAACGTATTAGTATGGTATTAATAATCAACCTGATACACATCAACCAAGCGTCCCTGACAGGGGACCTCAAAGAGGGCGTGATCGACACTACACGCAAGATGCCTGCAGGGTTGAAGGCGAACACAGCACTGCCCTGCATCGAGTATTCTTGGTATCACTGCACTGAACAGGACATCTAAAGCTAATATGTGATGTTGCAAGTCATGCCACACAGGATAAGTGCTTCCTGTTCAAATGATTGATCAACGACATCTACAAAGAATGACACTGACCTCGACAGTGAAAGAACACAGATTGTCATTGAGTTTATTTTGATCTGACAAGAACAAGAGAGCCCTTTGGGATATCATAGATTGATCAATGTGCATTGGATGTCAAATTGTGGGTTTATTTCCTCCCGTCTCCCTTTTCCTTTTTCTCTTTCCCTTATGGGTGGGTTACTTGTGAACCCATGAGCTTAAAGTTGCATTATTCGAGCCACAAATAGATTGTGACAGGTCATTCAGGAATTCCTAGCTTAATGGGAAATGTTATATTCTCGTAGAATGAGTTTTCTCACGAGGGCAAGCCTTCCGAGTATTGTTTTAATAACCTGATAATGTTTATGGCTATGCTTATTGTACATACTGCACCATTACTAAGCACCCTACTGCTGTGACTGTGAGTAAAACCATTAGTTATGAATTATGACGAAAGCTAGATCATGAATATCTGGTATAACTTATATCAGTGCATTGTGACGGCGGAAATGCTAATATAGATACACTGTTTCAGGTAGTCAATGAATTCACAAATTAATAATAATAAATTAATAAATTAATTAATTAATTAATAATTAATAATTAACAAATTATAATATATTGCGAGTGTTTAACACCTTTATTTGGTGCCCTTAGCAAACGCGGTTGTAATAAAGACATTTACTATCACGCAATAAAATAAAATAAACCCAGAATAATAAAACTTTAAGACGATGTAAAACTTGAAAATAAGGGTAATTGAGTGTGAGACTTCAAAGAAATGAGAAAAAGCTGCGTGCATATTTTTTTCTCTGCTGATGTCTGATAACAAATCTGCGGCCTAAAACCAGCAACGAATAATGGAACGAAACTATCAGGATCTGGAAATTGGTGTTTTGCACTGTTTTTTTTATTGTTATTCATAGAAAAAAAGGTAAGAAGTTAAGATTAGAGAGCAGAAACAGGTGTGAACAAATGCAACCGCAATCCAGCTAAGAACAATCTATTTTAATGACTGTTGTGAGCTATGAGTTAAGATAAAGGTGAGTGTTTGTTACTTGCCAATCTTATGGAAGGCAAACCATAGGTAGGCCATAATAATTATAGGTATGTATAATGGTAATTGCAGTATCGGCCTATGTGTAGTCTGCAAGTATAGCTACCAGTGCTGATGTAGTTTATGCAAACACCTGATAAATAATCACTCATTAAATCCAACCAAACGCATGAAATCTAATCAATTAAACTTAATTGAACGTTAAGGTCGAGGGGTGGGATAAAAAAAAACTAATTATGATTGATCAAAAGATAGGTATTGACACAAGATGTTTATAGATATTTTTTTACAGAAGTATTTCCATGAGTTCAGTGTAGGACAGATGAAGCAAAAGGTAGAGTGATATATTGGCCACGCAATTATACTCACCTGAACTGACACTAGTTACATTCACAACCTGCCGGCCATTAAGCGCCGCTGAATGAAACGCATTGTGGCTAGTTTGACTTTCGTTCAGGTGAACATTTGGCAACGAGTTCTTTATATTTGTTTATTTTGATGTTTGAATTTATGAAGTCGCATGTTGATTTAGTATAGAGACCCTTTACTTGTGCTGAAGTCAGTAAATCAGAGAGTGAGAGATCGTGGAAGACTTTATGAGGATCCATAATCTCGAATTAAGACACAATTACTGTGCTATATTGTGAATGGTATTGGCAGTGACGGGTCACAATGCCAATAACAATTAGATGTTTACGGCTCATCAGCAGTATTGCATAATATTGATCCGATGTCAAGACCTCAGTTTTTCCCTATTAATATGGGTAGATTAATATTAAGCAATGTCACAATGTGATACCAATCTCACTCTTAGAAGACATTAAGCTACCCCAAAAAAACTGATCCCATTCTTACTGAGAATGTTACGATTTCTTTGCTCTGAGACTGTCGTTAAGTAGCAAATACATGTATCAGTATTCAAGTACTTGAGTCGTGATGTTTTCAAGATCATGTGGCTCGAAATGGCGTCATGTGAGCTTCCATAGAATTGAATGTTCTTGTTCAGCATTGAGGCGTATCTTATATAGTGACGCAAGCGTTCGGTCGGCCCTTGACCATAACTTAATAATTTTTGGTGGTATTGTCTTCGTTGTCTGCCGATGGAAGAAGTCATAGATCACTCAGTATTTGATAGAATTGGCGACGCTATTTCTGCGAGAGAAAATTGGCCATTATCTCGCGCTAATAATCTTCGAATTGGGACAATTGATACACACAAAATATGATTTAAACAGAATTGCTATGAATGTCCCATGCGAAATTATATGCATTTATAAAGATTAGCCACCCCTTGAACAACATAAACGTGTGTTTATTCAACAGATACTGTCGGGACATGCTATACCACAGCGTAACAATATTATATTGCATTGAGGAAACTTCAAAATAACCTAAACCTGCATGAGAATGTCCTAATTTAAGGTGACACATAAATAGTAAGGCGTAGTTGGGGTAATTGATCACGTGCTCACCCACGTGATAATGTCCCATTTTTTCAAGCACAACGCACAATAATGAGCAGTTTATAAACGTCCATTATGTTTTCAGAACACCGAAAACCGTCTTGCCGTGATGTTCATGCGCGTAAGTCCGTAGTTCCTTAATGTTGGACTAAGTGCCTCAGGAATCGAGTCACTGATTCGACAGGACGGTTCGTGAAGCTCTTGCTCGGCGTCAATAGCGTCTTCCAGGAGAGCCCGGTGCTCAGCTGAACACCGCTCCAACTTCAGCTTGTGAAGCTCTCGACGGAGTTTGACCAAGGTTCGTGCTAACTCTTCGTCTTGTTCTTTCATTTGAGACTGAAGAGGAGCCATGTTGGTATTGATAACGAATTAAATATAATACTAAATATATAACATTAATAAACCACTGTTTAGTTATTATCAAAACTTAATTAATTATTAATTAATATAAGCCATATTGCAACACTGTAAGCCTCAGTGTTGGTAGTTGTCTAAAAGTTACAGGCAACCGATTCTAATGCTTTAAACGTGAATTAAATTACATGGCTGTAACAAAAGTAAACTGATGACAATATAAAATGCACTTTCGAGACACCACTGCATACGTTTCAAAGTAAAGAGTAAGACTCACCAATTCTTGTCTTAACCAAGTCAAAGCATGTCCTATTCGTTGGTTCTTCGTCTCACTGGGTATGAAGTCTTGAGAACAGATGCAGCCCTGAGCAGGAAGCAGAGACAAACAATTGCCGCAGGTAACAGGTGCTTTGTTCTTCTGCGAACATCTCAGTCTCTCTTCGGTTTGTCTGGCTTTCCATTGAACAATACTCGGGCGACGGACCTTGAGGTGGAGCTTCTCTGTGAGAGTCCTCACCTCATCCAGGTGGGTCACATCAGTCCCATCAGTGGTCTCACAGATGGTGGTCAACGAAGAGCCTGAAGACCTCCTGGACGACCGTCGACCTGATGGAGTGATGACGATGGCAGGTGTTTTGATGCCGTCGAATGGTTTCACCTGGGGTGGGGCCTTTTTCATCTTCTTGTACGGTTCATGTTTAAACTCCGTTTCGGCGTCATGAGACAATGCCTGTATTTCCATTTTGCCAGGTTCTTTAGACACTATATTATCCATGGTGTTAACACCATCATTACTTGTCGCCATTGGTTGTTGATGTATTGTGCGAAATAAACTGCAAGGTGTTTCAGCTTTAAAAGAGTGCTTAATGGGCGACCACTCAGCGTGTCAGTGGCTCAGAAATCGCTCGAATCATAAGGTCAGTCACCCCAGGAGGTTTGGCTACGGCGTAGAAACGACCACTTTATTTGACCAATGAATAAGAACGTCTGCTGTCAGTTTTCAGACGGTATTGCATGATAGGGTAAATATATATCTGCTATTAAATTATAAGCAGTTAATTTGACCAGTAAGAATAAAATAGAAATACAAATCTGATTTAGCATGGAACTAGATGTGTGTTTATGTGTTTGTAATTCACGGGGTAATTCAATTTGAAGTGGAGCGAATAATTTCAGTTGAACTCAACTCGGAATACTCACATGTAATAAATCATCAAGGCGAATGGTCGTGAACTCGGCTAATCCAGAAAGCAAACATTATCACTGCCGCAGACGGCTTGCCAAATTTTAGGATGGCTTTATGGAGGTGTGTTTTTTATACTAGGGAGAGTAATCAGATTTGACGTTTTAATAACCACCAGGTACGGAGAATATTACGAAAGTACTCTGATCCCATAAAATGGTTGCGTTGATGAAGCCCCTCGATAAAAGAAAATGTGTCTTAAATATATATAAAGTAGAATTGCGTAATTTCCTGTTCATAACCATGTTGAGATGTCACTGCAAATTTTATAAAGCGAACAGAAATGTCTATTGATCATATTTCTGCATTTAATATTTATCAAATATGTGTGGAAGTCGGTGATATATTTTGTATAATCCTTGCTAAACTTCAAATATGAATATTTATGACAATTACCGGTCACTTAATGACACCCCAAACGGCACACATGGTGGAAGGACCAGACCACCCACCACGGATATTACCCCGATCAAGTTTGCTATCATGAATGCAGTGATAACAACGATGACAATCTCAGGTAGCCGCTCACCTAACGCCGAAATGTATCTTGCATACCTGTAATGTCATCGAGTGAATTTTGTAGAAGCGGATCAGGAGCTGGCATATATGGTCAAAAATTTCCCATCGCTGATTAATTACATTAATTGTATTGTAAAACCAACCAAGGAAATCAGACGATTCAAGGTCTTAATGATGTGGTAGATGGTAAGTAGATAGATAATTGTAATTCTACCCCACAGAGAAAGCAGTTGGAATGACAAGCTTCGGTTTATTTATAGAGATAAATAATGAATATTTGTATTTTTAGTTGTCGTACTTGTACTGGGTTATCGATTTAGCTATTAGTACGCTACCTTGGGAGTATTTTCTATTCCAGGAGAAGCAATAATGAGTTCTATCTCCATGAAACCTGAGCACAAATGAAGCGTGACATTAAAACTTAGACATATAAGTAACACGCATTCAGTATAACCAGCATACCCTTGGATAGGGTGACCACATGCGCTGTAGTCAAAGTGTGATGATCCCCTGTTCACTTATATAAGGAGGCCTTGATTTGATATTTGACATCTAGAGGCATCCTGAAAATAAAAATAAAGTTTGTTCCAGCTCCAGTCAGGCGCGAAAACAAACAAGAGATGCAATGGTCAGCTGAGAAAATAAGATGCCCCATGTATGAATGTCTTCCCCTCATAATACATTTAACTTTGGGCTATTTGCATTCAAAGGGACCGTGCATTGTAGAAGTCGCTCGAAAATATTTGCACCCAAAACAAATTTCCAAATACGTGTTTTTCGTTTCGTTCGTTATAAAACATACGTACATATAATAATTATAATTATATGTCCCAATTCACTCATTCGAAACCTCATGTAAAGGTCAGTCTACGCATCACAACTTTGAAGGAAGACATTTCGGAGGGGATATTGCGCGTAAGATGTATTTATATCGCAATCAGTCATCATTGAGAGGAAGGATGACGGCGCTTATAACATCTCCTCCGGCTGAAATATCATGCATGCTCTTGACGGGTATGTTTTTTTCTAGCCTCTAGGGTTCCTTGTTCCTTATCAACTATCCTGGAGGCATGGTGCCTAATGCATTGCCAAGGAGACTCAACACAAGCTATGAAAACATGCGCACGCAAAAATCACCGAGATGCTTTTAAGTATTATTTGGTTGTAGAATTGTTTCGGGGCAGCTCTACAAGTGGAGCCGAAGTGAGACGACTGCTTTTAGATCCAAGAAACTCTATCCGTCTACGTCTGTAGTGCAGAGATCCCACTGTGCCTAGAATGGACAGAGGGCATTGAACTCATGATGACATTGACACCCGAGGAGATGTCACAGTGACCCTGGGCAGAAGTAAATGTCAACACACTAATACAATTATGACAGATTGACGAAGAGGAAAACATACACGCAATTCTTCATAACTGCAATTGACTAATTTAGTTGAACTGGTAATAATATCTCACGATATCTCACGAACGATGTCCCTGAGCGGTGTGTTTGTATTCTGACCTGCTGCTATTATATATATATATATATATATATATATATATATATATATATATATATATATATATATATATCTTAGATAAACTAGATAAAATCAGTCGGTGCTAGAATGTAGATCTTTTTATGTCTTTGATCTAGATATCAACCCATGGTAATTATCGTAACGAGATGATTATAAGATGATGCAGTTTATTGCATTGATAAAACTGCACTTACCGACTCGAGTCATTCTGCCATCATCATAAAATCGTACACGCGTAGTATGAGATCCACTGTATACTATATCTCAATTGGTGATGGTTGGTATGTAAGATTATTGCCTCAGCAAAAAAAAAAAAAAAAAAAAAAAAAAAAAGGACGCAGAGAATTACAAAGCGAAAGCCATACGTTCGAAACATTTCGTCGTTAGATAAGCCATACGCTGTAGAATACCGCAATGCAGTAGCCAAATGTCTCAAATCTCTTCACGACGAATTGTTAAGGTCACATGGCTTTAACGAAAACTTACTTTATATTCAAGTCTAGTATGGCTACACACTCTTGTAATGTATTACACTTTTGGATTAAAAAATACATACAACCAAAGATATAAAGTTCACAAAGTACCAAATTGTTACAAACAGTCCATTCACACCAAAGATACAAAGTTCACTGATATAACCAACATAACAGCTTCCACTCGTCAACAAACCCAGCACATAAAAGCACGCAATTCCAATCACAAAAGCAGACACACTCCAGTCAACCACAGCTACCAGTCTCCAAGACAACACCAACAGACCTCGAGATCCTCCTGCGATCAGTGATCGTTATAATTGGGTGTCAAGTACCATTAAAGTCTATACGTTGCAAACAGACGTCGCCCTTGTTGTTCCAAATCACCTTCGAGTATCTTCAGCTGTGTCCGAGTATAAATGTAGAAGTGGAGTCGCTACACGAATGAGTTCAGAAAAGGTCATTCAGGTATAGGCGTAGTGGCTCTAATACTACGCTGATTTATTCCAGGTTTGAAGCTATCCAGGGTTGTTTAAGTGTCGGGGTTTCTGGAGGGTCTCCTGTGGCTGTGTAACCGGGTTTTACCTGGGAATATTCGTGACTTATACACTTGTATTGTATGTTTGGGGTCGTGCGCGTTTCCGACATGCACTACAGTGAATCGGAAACTGTATTTCTTATCTGACTGACTTATCTTTCCTATCTTATAGGGCTGATTGACCCACTTTGTTCCTTCAAGCATAGATATGGAGATAGGCTTTAATATACACACATATTCGACATCGCTAGTGAAAAGTGGTCTTTACGTGTCCATTGTCATGGCAACCCGGCCATTCCTTCAAAAGATTATTGCAGATTCCGGTTTGGACCAAAAACGCTAAATTTTTGCACAAATAGTAATCTGTTAGCACTTTTACTAAAAGCTCAGTTTCACCTTTTCTGTATTTTTTACTCTCATTACAGTGTGAACGATATATCAGATAGACGTGTATTTTCTAATTCGTGCGAAACTGCAAGTAACTCAGTTAGGCGACTTCTTTGATTCCTAGCCTCTGGGCATCTCATAATAATTGAGATATTATTTACAGATCAAAATGCCGAAGGCAACTAAGAAACTACAAGAAATGGGACATGACCTCTTTGAGTGGTTGCCTGCAGCTGATCCTCTTCACTGCCAAACCACGAGGTATGAAGAATAATGAAGCTTGTATTTGAATTAAGTTCCGGAAACATGCCCATTTACGTGAGGGATCGCATTAGGGGCAAACAGTATCAGCCTGGGGCCGTTCACATATGTGAACGGCCCCTTTTACATATTAATTTTATTCTGTCATGTTTCCATGGTATATCTATATACATGTATATCATTTTATTTGAATATGGTATAATGAAATAAACACAAATAAAAATAAAATGGTGTATTAGTAAAATTTTGACACTTAGATGAGAATTAAAGAAACAACAAAAATTAGTCTATAGTGTATGTATAGTTTTTTCGCAATGTTAATTAACAGAAAATCAGAAGACAAAAGTGTAATAAAGTTTATTAGTGATTGCAAACATACATAAGCCAAGAAACAAAAGTTAAATCATCATCACACATCCATGGTTTGCGAAAATGAAATCAATCCCTGTTTTACTCTGGTGAACCGTAGAGTTCGCCAATGCATCTCCTGGGGTGGTTGCACTTCTTGATCTTTGCTGGTGAGGTTTCTGTTAGCGTTTTCCTTTTTACTCTCCTTTTGCTGTTCCCATCAGCATACAAGATCAGCTGAAAGAGAGGGATCGAGATCCATGTATGCGAGTGGATATTAATTGCTGCTCACATGCTTCATCATGTCTTTTTCTCTGACCATTTGCACAAATGACAGCTTTGGTGAATGGGCGGGAGACGATGGCTCAACTGATGGTAATACTTGCTCCACTGTCTCTTCCTCCGGTTGACTGAGCTGAAGAATGGACGCCGAACTCCACTTCTGCATCCCGTGATCAATCGGGAATAAAGGTTTCATATTACGATTTTAGCATTTGTTATTGATTAAATTATAGGGTCCTTATTTTTCAAATTAATAATAATAATAATAATAATAATAATAATAATAATAATAATAATAATAATAATAATAATAATAATAATAATAATAATAATAATAATAATAATAATAATAATAATAATAATAATAATAATAATAATAATAATAATAATAATAAATAAACTGATGTTAATTCTTCGGTTCATTCATGATCATTCATGGAATGTTATAGAGCCTATGCTTCGGCACTCCTACACCCACTCCCTCTTAACTAAGAATGCATTTGAATAAAAAGATATAAATCAGGAAAAAATAAATAAATAAAAAATTCTATAATAATAAAAAAAATGAAATAAATTAACCCACCTTCTGAATGCTTTCTATCGCGCCCCGAATTAGAGCCATTTTGCCAGAATCAATGATTCCCAGGGAATAGATGATTTCCAAATGGAGTGATAAACCAGCAAGAATCTCAGTAATTCAGAAAATACAAGATGTGTATAAAAGAACCAAAGTCAGAGTCGGAGACGTAGAGACTATGGTGAGCAGCACAAATTGAAATGTTGACAATTGTATATGGTAGTACTTGCCATTCAAGGCTTTACAATAGCCAGTATGCAAAATGCATGTCACTTGCCAACTGATGGAGCTATAATTCATAAGTGATGTGATCATTCCGTTCACTGCGCATTTTCTTGCGATATGAATCTGAAGCTATTTGCGCAGCTGGAATGTCACGATGAACGGGTCAGCAGACCGTTGCAACAATCGAGCTGCAAGGCATAACGCATGTGTGGGGCTGTTTTGGTCGAATCATGATCAATGAACAGGCAGATGCGGCTGACCAAGTGCTTGGTTTGCTCTTGTACAGGAGCTCTTCACGTAATCATCCAAGTGCACTGCTGCTCTGAACACCGAGATCAGTCATTTTGGTATCACTGGGGAATTGGTGACGCATGTGGATGTGAAAGGCCCAGCAAATCTGAGTGAAAACTGAAAAGGGGCCTTGTGAGTTTGGTCGCTGCTTCAACTGCTATCTCTTTATATCCTTAATGGTCTATAAATAGAGTAATATACATCGGGTGATCCAATACCTTTTGACCGTTGCGTTGAATACAATTTTTCGAGATTAAATTAATGGGTGGTTGAAATCGAGAGGGAGAAAGGCAGCGAGTCAATTGAAAACATTTTTATTCCGAGAACATTTTCTTTTTGTGCAGCCTATATATAATTATAGACCAGAGCATGCAAAAACAACTTGATTACGCGCTAATTAAGAGCATAATGTAGTTAATTATACCTAATTGGTTATACATAATTGTCTTCTGCTTGCTTCAAGTTTCATCCATTCCTTTATTCACTATAAATATCACGTGTCTCGGAGTGACCACACGTAGTACCCGTGGCTGTTTCACACGAAGTTTTTTTGTTTTTGTTTTTTCCTGTGCATATCGAATCTGCTTTTTTCACGCATGTCCGTCGTGTTTTGTTATTTTTAGTACATCTAAACTTTATGCGGTGAAAACTGCTAGGATCACACTGATCGCTTCCCGCAGCGTTTTTGTAATGTTTGGCCCTTGGCCTTATTTGTACCATTACTGGTCGTTTCGTTCTTTCGCAGATCCAAGGGAAAGTCAAAGTGGCATTTCAAGAAGCCCCGGGTAAGCATCAGGATGTCAAAAACAGACATCGCCTCAGACGCGCCCAACTGCAACGGAGAGACTGTCGCACGTCACTGGCGAACTCCAGAATTCGTCAAGAATTCGTCGCAATCGTGGATGCTGTTACTGACTGCCTGTTGAAGGGAAAGAGTCTGCGGATCTCGACCTCGCCCCCTGGTGATTCTGCCTCTCTTGCGTGCGCATGGAGCAAAGACGTCTCAGCATGCAGATTCTGGGCACATTCACCAAAACCCAGCAATTCAGAACATTACATACCCACGCAACATGTGTTGCTGGGTCCACCGAGATGGCCGATTTTGCCATCACCCGTTACTTTGTCGACGACTCACGAAGCTCACGCCCCTCCTGCTGCTGAAGCTAAGATCTGGAGTGGTACCTTCATTGAACTAGCTCACCCTCTCCCCTCATTCAGAGAAACTTCTAACGGTAACACGTGTTTCATATCTTTTTTTTCTTTTTTTCTTTTTTTTTCTTTTTGACCTAATAACCAAAGGATATTATTGACTTATAGGCAGTGCTTTAATTGAGCTTTTTGTATAATATTGCACCATACAAAATGAGGATTTTGCTATTTTGTGTTGTGAGTTTTTAGCCCAGGGGGAAGATCCCGCTATAGGTTATCTCACGTGTTTAGCCCCCCAACATCCGATTATTTAATCAAGCGTAGGTTGTTGGGGCTATTTTATACTGTGTACATGTGCATGTGCATGTGCATGTGCATTTCTGCAAAATAACTAGTTGCCCTCTTATTTATCTAATTTATATTTATAGTAAGGGTTACTGTTTATTGTAATTTTTTATTTCTATGTATTTTATATTGTTATGTTATATTACATGTATAGGGGGGGGGGGGTTATTTTCCCCACCTTTGCATACATCAACCTGAATACAGTCATTTTTCCATCTTTTCCGCCAATAAATAGCTTCTTGACATTTTCAATACAACACGTAACAGGAATGACTTCTCTTTGTTTTTCCGTAATGGTGGATGTATTCAACTATAGTTTCCTGACGCATCACTCCGATCATCAGAATCCAGCACATAAATTATATGTATATGGATAACACGAAGCACAGTTTAAGGCAATGGGGAGCATAAATCAAGTATAATCGAAACCGTTGAAATCACTTCGAGATATAATAAATAATAATAATTTATTCTTATAAATTATATAGAGCCCTTGAGATATAGTAACATGGATCAAAAATGCAAAAAAAAAAAAATAAATAAATAAATAAAAAAAAATGAGTCGATTTAAGTTTTCTCGTAGCCACGATGTCGAGAGTACGTGCAAAGGCGAAATGATAACCGCTCGCTGTTAACGTCGAAAAAGGTGTGAATGACACTGATTGGACGCTCCAATTAAGTCGGGGAATCAGTTCAGACAGCTTTATCCAATCACAGGCAAAGTTTCTCTAGCATTCAACTATGCATGAAGGGATCCTATTCGTTCGCAGGAACATACATACACCAGTCCAGTGCGGGATAATCTTATCTCCTATACCCAATCAGAATGGCTCAGAATAGGAATAAATAAGACAATGATGATTCACTTCCAGATATACCAATTTATTAAATAGAAAATAATACGTCGCAACTGGTATTGGAGCGTTGGTAGGTATGTGCAGTGAGAATTTTGTTGTTGCAATGTTGTCCGTTATACATGTATATACTATTCGGGGACGCTGGCACTGACGCTGACGCTGGCGAAATTGATTAATGTAAAAACAATTTGTTGGCCGATGACTAGTTTAAAGAGGACGATGTCCATTTTAGCTTTTGCTTATTGTTTAGCACAATGAGGGAAGGGTGGGGGGAGGGTGTGCTCTCGCCGTCAGCTTGGTAGAGTCGCTTAAAATATTACATCAGGAATCGCGCGTGCGTTCGACTCGCAAATCGCACAAGCTATATACCAGGGTGAAGCGATATCGGACCCTATTTGGAGATGAGCTCTCGGTTAGTTGCTCCAGAAATTATGCGTGGCAATGAAGCCTTAATACATACAGCAGTATTTGACAAACGCGCATCAGTTATAATTATAAGTAATCATTGAATAGGCCCCAATTGATCGTAACACGGCAATTTATTTTTGTCCTCTATGATGCAAATGGTTCTTGTGGTTTCAACGTGGTAAATAATTCCCAATATTATTTAATTATTTTGTTATTCTCGAGCTCTAAACTCTAACAAAAATTGCGATTCTATAAATGTTTTTAGATAAGCATATTAAAATTATAAGTGCTACCATTTGAAGCCGCATATCACCATGTGGTATATGTTGTTATAAATACCGTTATTACGATCACGTGATCTATTATAATGAAGACATTGTGAATGATTTGTCTATCTTACGATCTGATGGCTCAACTCCGAGCAATTATTATAATGTGTACATGTAAGCTACAAAAACTGCAGCTGTACTCGATTGATACTTACAGCAATCAATAGCAGCGTATCGATAGAGCATGCTGGTATCAGCGGTAATTTCCCCGGCGAGCCGTGCTGATATAGCTATATCACCACGGGTAGCTCTGTATCACACGCACAGGTCACAACGATAAGAATAATTTCCTCAAAGCTTCAGCAACATGGGGTCTGCATCATTCCCCCTTCAACAATAACCAGTTGAGCAAAATATGTACTGGATGAACCAGGAGACAATGTTGTCATAAGATAAAACAGCACCTGAGAGTAAAGGTGTCTAATTACGGCGAAGATGGACCCCTGCTGTCACGAAGCAGACTAAATATGTTCATCATGCTTTTCACTGGAAAATCCTCTTTGGTGTTCAGATCAGAGTTCGGCATTCACGACAGACATCACAATGATACAACGAGTGAGTAAATGCCACAGCGTCCGACATGTGGTGAATTCGGTTTCGAAGGTCTATATACGATTTGCACATTTTGATCCGAACGATTCACTGAATTATAAGAACTTGGATGCTTGTGATTTCTTCCTCTTGGCGTCTTTCTTGGCTTCTTTCTTATGCATCTGTGTTCGTCTGTATTGCTTGTCACCCGACACCAACTCACTGTGCAAGAAGTGGAACATGAGAATCAATCAAAACTAGAGCTCAGTACGGATCCGAATCCGATAATCACTCGAAAACTCAGATCGGATTTTATGGGTATAGAGTTTCACCTCTAATTTTGAGCATTTTCTACTGTATAATGTGATCAATGAACTAGTAACAAGAAATACCGACCCGTAATCCACCTCGCCATCGCCATCATTGTCGAGCGTGTCAATCAAATGATCCAATTGTGACTGCGTTAGAGGAACGTCAACAGCCTGTGGACGAAATCGCACTCAAGAGAGTAAGGGATCCGCATGAGATAAGTTCAAGGTCACTGGGTGATTTTGTTCAATTTGGTTCAATTTACATTCTCTCAATTGAATCAGATACGCTGTTCAAAGCCTGATCAATTAGCGTAACGGTAATGGTATTTGGTCGAATCCATTTCAGACCAGCAGGCGAAGAAGTGAATTCACCCCAAAACCGGAATAACTTAGCGAGACTAGTTGACACGGAAATGCATGGTAAATGTACAGTACATCATCGGCGATTGAATGGGGGAGTATTTTTACTTGACGCTGTCTCCGCAAGTAAACTGAATACTTGCATGAGATTTGATAACTATCGGTCGTACTCGTATTGCAACGAATCGATGTTGGCTGCAAGTTGTTAGTAACATGCACTCAATTGGGCAAGAAACTTTACTTCCGACCTAACCCTCGACTCATTTAAATTATGTATACGAAGCCCCGGACTGACCAAGAGGTTTCTGGCTCATGAACTGGTCACAGGAGTGACCCCCAAGTCTGACTCTTTCGTGATATCCTTTCATATATTTGTCCAGATTATCAAACCACATGCAGATAAAGTTTATGTCATCCGGTTATGCTCGTTGCAATCGGCTCACGTTCTATGGCCAACATATACAACCACCGCGAAGAATATCTCGATCACTTGAAATGATTTACATTAATTTTAAACAAACCTGATCAATTATACTGTACCGCTGGATTAATCGTAAAATCTTGCGGAACCAGAATCAACGCATCAACATTGCACACAAAATATAATGCTTTGAAATCAAACAGATAACACGATGGTAATACTTCATGTACAGGACTAAGTTGATTTCATTAGGACTTCGTTCAGTTTGTGTTGAAGCACTGGCATTTGTGACTTGTGATATTTACAGATTCAATCTTGATTAGAAGCAGAATAAGGTAATCCAGGAATCGTCTGAGTAATTGGACTTTCAGCAAATATCGTGGGCATTGCGCACATTTCTATGAAATAGTTAATGAATCGCATTTTCCATCGCAGAGCCTTCAGGTGCGCAAATCATTTTGGTAATGGGAGAACCAGCATGTACACGAGCTCTTAGGAGCATCTTAAATTGGACAATTGTACATACGGCTTGGCATCTATTTAGCTTGGGATAACTCTAATGGCATGATCTATATACTAGTCTTATGGCAATTAGATCAGACCTAATTAGGAGGAAGATTACTTCTAGAACCGCCTTGCTCCTATTACCAGATATACCCATTCCACCCGAATGGGTATAAACCATGCACGTATGGAGCAAACTGTAAGCTTATGTTGCATGCGCTGTAAACCTGGATTCATGGCATTGTGATTTGACCCGAAGCAACATACAAGCTCATTGTTCATAATTCCTTTATGTCGCGCCACAATTGGTTTGCACAGCATTGTAATACCACATTCGGCTAAACAATGATATTGAAACAGTGACCAATACAGTGGGCGTTGGCTCAGGGAAATCGTGAGTTCCTCATTGTCTGTGAGGTTTCAAATGAAAAGATAAGTTAAATGGACTCTACGGTATAGGGAAGGCAAGAAAGGTGAGCTTATGGGAGACGTTGAAGAGATAGTCTTTGGAGTGATTTTGGACCAAATTTAGTACAATGAGAAGAAAAAGGAATATCATCAAAATGCATATTCATCACTGGCGTGGACGCATCCAGTTGAAATTAGAGGCGACGAAAAATTGTTGACTTCAGTTTCGATGAAATAATGTTCTAATGGCAACAAATATGCAAAATTTAACGAGCTGGGCAGCGTTTCAGGTCTACTTTGGATAATTCACCTGCAAAAAGCGGATTCCAGTGTATTCGTTATCTGGGATTGTTTTATTTTTATTTTTATTTTTGTATTCCCTTTTTCGATCGCCTTCTCTGAACCAATGTCGAACATTTCATTGCAGATATAAGACGCATTCCTCCACTAACGCGCATGTTGTCTGGAAGGTTGTGCTGAACCAGTCTTCATTGAACTGGTACTCGCGCCGAATTAGTTGGTTCCGTCAACTACTTGGCTTGCTGTCACTCACGGGGATGTAAAATATTATGGTTGATACACTGTATCCGATTTGGAGGCTTGTGGCGCTTAGATTAATTTCACTCTCCATGAAACTTCTGAGTTGTATTTCATTTCAGGAAGCGTCAGCCATCCCATAGTTATTTAATGTGTTTAATATGTTTATTTAATATGTTTAATATGTTTATTTAATATGTTTAATATGTTTATTTAATGTGTTTAATATGTTTATTTGATATGTTTGTGTCTGACTGCTTTTCGAGTGGAACACTCGTAGGCGTATCATCCCTCGCAATTTCATCAGCTATCAAAGTCATTTTCATATGAGAATACTCGAATCCATTGATTGCTTTTGCCAGAAAATCCATTTCGGATCGCGAACGGTGTGACATTGACGAGCATTGGTCGACGCTTGGATACATTTGCATGCTGCCCTTATCAGGGTTCAACAACTGTGAATATTCTTGAATTGTTGCATTTCTTTTCGACCAAAGTGTATTCACTTGCACGTATAATGTATATTAGTATTATCTGTAAATTATTATAATTATTATATTACTTCAATTATTATTACCTGTAACCCGTGAATGAACTCTTTCCTACTGATCGATCCACCACCGTCTTTGTCCATTTGTTTGAAGAAGTCGACCAGTCGCAACCCTTTTGATTCAATGAATTCCCTCAAAATGCTCAGCGGATTTCTAGATTTCGTATCCGCTTTAGCCGCAGATGCAAGGATTCCTTGGAAATTGCAAAATATCGGAACAATCCTGATAATGATCGGAGGGGTGAAATGAACATGACGCAATCTAACCTGACTCCAGGGAATCAACTGAACCGGCAAACTTGATTTCAAAATGCGGATGGTCTTCGCTCAGCTTCTGCGTCATCTCAACGCCACGCCGTTTCAGCTGCACGGACTGTAAAAAAAACTAAGCCTGGAATCACACGTGTACCGCGTATCGGAAAAATCAAACCGAGATGTCTAAAATTCGGAGTGCATGGTTCACGTTGAGATCCAGGGCAGTCAAGAGTGCGATTGCGCCGTCACCGGTTATCGGGTTCTTTCGGAGCTAAAAGAGAAGCAGTAGACCAAGTGCAAATGACCTTCATTCGCCTACACGGAGGTGTCTTAGACTCTCGTTGACCTTCATGGCTTCCGCTAATCCGATCAGTCCAATGTCCGGGATGCGGTTATGACTGACATCGAGCTCTGTGAGCGCTGAATTGTCAGTCAGTGCAAAACCAACGGCCAATGACCCCTCCTGCCCGAATCCGTTCATTGTGACGTCCAGAGTTTTCAAACTGCAATTACCCTGAGGCAGAACGTCGACAACGATGATAACGCAACACCATCACGTGACTCTACGTACTTGTAAACCCATTGCTAATGCCACGGCTCCCTTTGGTCGAATCTGGTTCCAACTTAAATTCAACGCGCGTATGGATTCGTTGTTGGCTGAGTGAAGATACAGTTATGATAGAGCAAAATTTCGGGCATCGGAAGTCACCTAGAATGGAGCCCAGACATCGACACGCACCGTCGCTTAATTGGTTGTGACTTAAGTCGAGGCAGCTGAGTTTCCGGTTGGACTGCAACGAAGTGTATTCTGTGAGTTAATTTGAGATTTGATGATTGATGATCAGCATGCGTAATCGCGTATCCTCAAAGAATACAGCCCTTGACGCCAATTTAATTATAACTCTTGAAAGTATTGTTTGAAAGTAAGGCCTGTGGAATGACACAGTCTTTTAATGGCAAGCCGAAGTTATTCAAATACATGTACACACGTATCAATTTACAATCCCCTCTACGACCGAAATGTACATAAGAATGGCTCATACGCAATTTACATGTGAATTGGGACCCAAGTAACATTGAACGATCATTCAAAGTTAAACAATGACTCACTTCAACTATGGCAGCAATGTTATTGATATCCCGGTCACTGATAAGGTTACCTGCAAATATAATGCGTTATGATTCAACAGTCCTGTGCGTTTGGTAATCCCCACCGGCTAAAGAGAGAGACTCTATGTTCTTGTGGTCTTGCAATGCAGTCGCCATGACTTCCAGGCCTCGAGAGGATATGGCGTTATGACTGAGACTCTGTAGAATCATAACGGTAATTTTCAAGTTATGAGCTGTAGATTGCTCCAGTGAAAGAGGGGCTGACATCAATCGGCTAAGCAAACAATTTGTCAAATTCAATATTATCACAAGGTAATAATAAGCCAGACCCTTTGAGTCTCATTAACATGTGCGTTGTGGTGCCGAGAAAGGACTTCTTCGGAATAAAGTTGAATAGGAAATGATAGACATAGCCTACAAATATTAAATAATAGGCTACATGCATTACCAGGTGGGTGATCCGACATTTAGGATCAGAAAGCAGGGCGCCAAGGTAGAGAGATCCCTCATCACCATATCGATTCCCGTCCAAAATCAATTGGGTCACTTTTGGCAGATCCTGCAAATGAACAAATTCTGAGATTTTAAAAGATTTCAACTCAAGTTTAAGATAATGTTAGCCTCGTTCGTAAAACTATGTTCCAAACAGGAAGTAAAAAGGCATTCAATTGGTGTTTATGGGCACTAATAGCCCCTTATTGTGCACCTCTGAAGCTTTATACATTACCGGGAGACCTTAAAATTTTAATCCAATGATCAAATCTGCAAATAATTGCTGGCCATTATAAATTAATGACACATACTTAGCGTCAATTTGCGATTACTTTCTCAGCAGGCAGAAAGATCTTTTGGTGGATTTGGTGACAAGAGCTGAAAAAGAGACATTGATCACCGCGATAAGGATATTATATATTTATAATTATAGAGAATTCCGGGCGCTATCTCCCTAAAATATGGTTCACAAACTTCGGTTTTACGACAAGAACGATCGCTGGGAAGCAAGCCCTTGATCAATTTTTCGAATTCATTTTGGTGAGAGGATAAAATCTGTTTTTTAAATTCAATCGATCCTATGTTACCCGGCGGTGGATCTTGGTGAATACATTTTCTATTACATTTATCAAGAAATCATACTTAATATTAGTCGATCTAATCGCCTTACAAATGTTAAATAAATATAATTATATTTTGTTCGAAATTGTGATTATACAGAGTGGGCGAAATGTAGTCTATCCACTCCATGTTAAGATTTCAATGATTTTCAAATTCAATGGCACAGCGCTTTTCCGATAAAGTGTTACAAAACAGGTCGCAGTGTAAAAACCACACAAAGATAAGATAAATAAATACTTGGTATGGATAGTTCAACATTTCATGTTGCTATTCCTTTCATTTCTATTCTAATTTTGTCGACATTAATGCCGATTCATCTCAATCAAAAGAGTGCACCCAACATTCGGCCATATTTCGATTATTTTCCCTTTCAGCCCCGGACCATGGATGAGCATCATTTGGATGTCCAAATAAGGCATCGCTTTCTGCGTTGTGAACATTAAACGCTGCTGCACTTAGCGAGTAGCGACTAGTGGCATACTAGCATACATGCATCGTAAATTGTAAATTTTATTTCGTGATCACAATTAAAACAGAAGGAGAGTTTCATTTTTAAACAAAAGTCGAATTTCACAAGAAACGAATACCACAGCAATTGGACAGAAAAAAAACAACAACAAAAAACTAAACAAGTGGAGTTCTGGTACGTGGCATATCGGGTGAAGTAACGATCTACTCCAGAAGTAACAACAATGACAAATATAAAACATTCTTTGGTGCCAGTAGTTTAAATCGCATGGCTTTGTCCTGGCGCCAATATTGGTCACTTTAGCTCTCCCTGTCCTAGCAGTACCTGTTTCACACAATTATATATAAAAAACCAAAAACAAAACAAAATAAAAAAAAACACAAAAAAAAACAAACGGGATATCGTTGAGGGGTGGACTGCAAATAAAAATCCTGATAGCGGTCCATTCCCGCGCGCAGCAACCCAATTGTTTGTCTTCCCTGAGCCTCTGTTTGACGTGATATTGCAAGAATCAAGGTGACAAATGATCGAGGCATGGGTACAGCTTACTCATTCACTAAGTTAAATCGACATGTCTATTTTTGGGATAATTTTTAGGTGAAAAACCAGTGTTTCTGTTGCTGTCTATATACAAGACTGAAATTAACACGCATGTCGACATCGAAGACGGCACAATCCGCCTCTGGATCCAGTTTAACTACTCTTAAAATTTCAATATCATATCATTTTACGATTGATCAAGTTATAAATATTTTGTATTGCGTTGCGTGCTGTGTTGTTCAGTATAGTTACCAAGACAACGTACCATTCGTCGCGTGCCTTAATTGGTATTTATCATTGATGGTAAAATCACAGTAAATAAATTGCAGTCGATACACTGCATGATTTGGGCCTATACAAGATACGCATCCTACACCCACCCCAAATTAAGTCACGTCTTGGAAATGGTGAAACCATTGGTGATATTCTGTGCATCACGTGTGTCACGACGAAGTCAGAAGATGATGCCAACAAAGCAAATTAGCTGGTGAAACATATCCCACCGAATAATGGCCACAACATCTCACTTGCAGTTAGAGATTCCCCGATCTGCATGCCTTTTAAATTCCAATCAGTACTATACCTACCAGTAGTGTGTTGCACATGCATAGGATGTCCTTTGCGTTCATCCCTTGGTTACATATTGCAATATGTTTTCCACTGAGCTGCCGTCGCACCATATTAAATGGAGAAATTCCAGTTTTCTTGCAGACTTTGTCGTAATGTACAACCTCTGGAGGTTCCTCAGCTTTGGACTCTGCAATAATCAGATGTAAATTGATGACACAAAACCGTTCGTCGTAAACCACGGCTGATAACATATTCATATTCCTTACTCTGGTCAAAATTATTATTTTTACGATTTGTTCTTCAAATTTACCTAATTACTGTTTAATTTCAATGGGAGCTGGTTATTTAGCATGATTTGTTAATTACGGAATTTGTTTATTAATTAGCGAGTACCTATAAATGGTTTGCATAGAAGTACATAACACACTAAGTATGCGCAGTAATTCACAGCAATTTACTATTACATAATATTGTGATGTAATATAATATGTAATTAATAATATAATTACTTCGTAAATCCTCGATTCCATGAAACCTCACTGAACACTGATGTATATTATGATCTTGGAACACAGCCTTACACACAACTGAAAGTCTGCCTCATACCTGCAAATCGGACTTGTTCTCTTAGCCGGGGCGATGGCGTGCTTGCCCGTGAAACATTCTGCTTCTCCTCTTTCACGAGTTCGCTCTTGGTTCGGAAGAAGCTCGGGTTCCTGAGCAAGGCTTGGGCCACATTACTAGCCCCTCTCTGCAAACCGCCAGTGCGTTGGTCTGTCATACTTCATAGTACTAATACTGATCCAGCATTTCACTCTCGCGAAAGAAAATCGATCACATGACCAGTGATCTAATAATTATTTGCGTTCTCTAAGGCGGAGAAAGGCAGCCCACCACACCGACGCCGCTGACCAAATCGTCGGGCTTTTAATATCTGTTATTGAAGTACTGAAAAGTGGATTTGTACGTGGCGTGGAGTTTAGTTCTATTACCTTCATAACTTCTCTATATTTACTTTGTGAGCATTTTGTAATAAGTTGTGATTAACATTGCGTGTACCATCAACAGATGACTAATAACAGACAATCATTGTTTGGAATTAATCACTCAGTTTGTTGTTAATGTCCAATTGTAAATACATACATGGCCCAATTAATCGCTTTACAACCCGAATAACAATTATCCGCTCCAGAATTACGTAATGTTTTTTTGTTTTGTTTTTTATTCGTGTGTCGTGGTATTGTTAGTATATTCAAAGTAGGAATGCGTTCTGCATACAGCAGCGGTGTACGGAGTGCTTGTAATGACGTCGCACTCCGTTTACTGCAGTTCCCAGGCATGAGAAGTGAAACTACTGGCACTGGAAGCAATCTGTACAAGAGACCATTATTTTTGGTATCATCATCCAATGTTATTGCAATATTATTTATGCAATGTTACCAATAGAGCATTCCAAAAAAACAATGTCTCGTTTGCTCGTTTTTGCTGCTCAATTATTTTGATACTGAGAAGTGGATGTCTGATGAAAGCATCTGCGGCTTAAAGATTCTCCCTTCGTCCACTCACTAATACCACTCATCGAATCGGAGGTTGAGTTTGCCTTAGCTTGGAGGTTGAGTTCGCCGAAGTTGACACGATTGAACAAACGCTGAACTTTAGAATTCTGTTGTGCTCCCTTAAGGGTCGATATTGATCAAAGGATATTGTGACGGTTTCACCTTTCTTTTTGTAATTGTCTTTATTTTTGTCTTTATTTTATTCATTGTGATGGATTCATCACTTTAAATGGAGACCATCACTCTTATAACACCCGAAGAAGTAATAGACTTTCCACTCCTCGTTTCTTGCATGAGTATTGCAGACAACTGTTAAGATATAAATTAATCGACACTGTTAACACCCAACCACCTTGTATTTTTGATAATTTTTTTTCACATTCTTTGATGGCTTCTCAAATTATTCAAAAAATTATCTGATATCACATTACTCAAGAGACTGTTTAAATCAAAATTGTTATATTTGTACCAGACCTTAATACACTCAAATCTGTAAATATTCACTCTTGCTTGTTTCTTTTTCTTTTTCTTTTTTTCTTTTTTTTTTACCTCTTTTAATTGCATGTATTTATATCCTTTTTCTTTTTTTCTTTTCTTGTTACATATGTTTAAATTTAATTCAACTTTATTCTAAATTTTTTTTGCAGCATTTTTTTCCCTCTGGTGGCCAGTGAATTAAGCGGCATTCTCGAATTGCCTTTCACTGGTCTCCAAGGCTTTTGTCTTAATTGTATTTATATATCTAGTTAATTATTGTGCCAAAATAAATCATTATCTCTCTCTCTCTCTTTATGAGCATGAGGCATGAGGCATGATGAGGTTTTACGGCTCCACCCAACCCATTCGGGTGATACGGGCGCCAGAACAGAAGGCCCGGGACCGGGGTTTTCCCCTACTCTTGTCGATAAATCCCAAGGGTTTTTTGTCCTGCATACCACCATAGACAGTAGTACACAGCGCCCGCCCCTGTTACGCCGAAGAATTACAATTATAACGGATTACAAATATAGTTCACAATCATAACGCCCGTAGCCTGATCGGGTCTCGAACCCGGGACCTCGACCCCCAAGGTCGGCATAGGATTGCAGACAGTGGTTTAACCCACTGTGCTATTCGGTGCCCCTGTAATTGTCTTTATTTATTACAACTGCGTGTCTCCGCTGTTTAACAGTAACAATGAGATGATATTTTGATTCAACTACCAGGGCAAGCCATACGATTCGGTGAGGTTCGGAACCCGCCTGGTGTTTCCGGAAAATCACTGCTGTACACGGAACGCGTACACAGCTGCTGTGAACAGAGTCACTTGCCGCAAAGGAACTTCTAAGAAAATAATAAAGATTTCAGCACTGTTACATCATTCGTATTCAAATCCAATTTGTCTTTAATTGCCACATGGAGCCTCTTCTGTGGCACTCTCAACATGGCAGAGGGCAGAGAATGCTGATACAGCGACCTGAGCTGCAATTACCTCTGATGACGTTCAGGAGGAGCAGCTAGGGCTCCTTAATCCCACGGGCTAACACCCGGTCCTCCATTTTCCAATCCCCTTCTGATGGATTTAGTCATTTCGATGATTGCAATCCAATTTTTGGGCCTGGCAATACTCTCGATACTCAGCTGATGGTTGGAAGAAGCTGGGATTTTCCGGTGGATGAAGGACAAATATAGTAGCTTCTACCAGTAGCTATAGTGCCCCATTGTGTAAGACTCAGTTGGCCGCTCCGGTGCTGTGGCGTCGTCTGCTCGTTAGACAATGAGTAGTGCCCCTATAGTCACCCCTTGAATTTTAGGAACGACCATCCCATACCTTAATGATAAGAGCGCGTCAAATATCAAAGGATGGTCCTTTTTCCAATCTCAACATTCTCTGAAGATAGCGAGGAACTAACTTTTGGATATGCGGCTTATGTCTTGGTAGCAAAATAGCGTAGTTAATAATGGATATTAATTTAGTTTTTGTGCTGTAATAATTATAAAATAAAAAGATATATATAAATAATAACTACTTGAATTGTAATGCGCGTATTTTCATTAGAGAATCGCTGAAACAAAATTATTGTTTTTTTTTTCAAGATTAATGCAAATGACAGTAATGGACTGAGCCAGTGATTATTAGTAGCATGTATTATTACTAACATGTAGTGCTATGCACTTGTGATCGCCGGCGCAATTAATGAAATACCTCCTGGGCTGACAGTGTAACTTATTAATTACTTAATAATATAATAAGGAAAGAGTGCTACCAGATTTTTTGTGAGCATCATTCAGACTCATTCTAGTACAATGGTAGTATTAAATTTAGCCCATGAAACCGTTTCAATTAATGTGAAACTTGGATATATGTGTGTGGATAGTTTGGCACATGTGATCGATTAGAACCCCTGAAAACTTTATAGGTGAAAATATTGAAAGAAATAACCTATGGTATCTCAGTTAATGTCATTCGGATCTTTAATTTAATTTAACGTGTGCCTATGATAAAACGGTAAAATTATATATAACTTAACCGTGAGAGAATTTGCCTCGTGGATTTTGCCCGATTTTGAGTATGTCAATATGTATTGAACAAAAATTATAACATAAATATACTGCTCTTATTTCTGGTTCAACCTTTTCAGTGCTAAATTTATTGGCCTATTAAGTCATAATGCACTTTCATCAATCGAGGCGACAAGGCGTTTTTGTTTCCATACTCTGTCAGCCAATGGGCATAAGTCGTAACCATGAAATGACACTTTGATTAACATTGGTTTGAGAATCATTCACAAGTGTACTTTCTCATCAAGAACTCCTTTTTTACTAAAAGATACCTTTTTTCATCATTTGTGTTTATTGATATTCGGCTTAACGTAATTGAAACTGTACTGTTCATGTACTAGTTTCTTGTTTGTTTGTTTTTTGTATTGTTTCCTTTTTCTCATTCATAATGAAATCAATTCGGCTGAATTATACGAATGTATAATAATAAACACATATAAAAACATAAATAATTGGGCTCTGACACTTTCCACTTTTGGAGGAATTTTGTTTCATAAAATTTGATAATAATATTAATATCGATTAATGTGGTAAAATTTTAAATTTTTTACTCACAGATAATATAATTATTGCCAATCTTGGTTCCGCGTGCACATAAAAGCGAAGTAATTCAGCAAGGTAGGTTAGTCACCCTCCCTTGAGAACTCCTATATACTATACATATTGAATATATTATCATAGCATATTATTGCATGCCAGCATTATAATTGTCAGCGGTTATTATAAATGGCGTGAAGGATATAAAATTTCATTCACGTCATAGCTAAGCTGCTATAGAATCAGTTGCTATATTTTGTTTAAGTATCTTCGAGGACGAAAATAAATATATAAAATAAAAGTCGCCATATTTTTAGAATATCCTATTTAGGTGCCACGACCATTGTTCATTTCGACAGTAATCCAAAAAACCTCGAGGGATAACTAAATTGAAATCTGCGTATTGTCGTTGCGCAATATTACTCACCCACACCTGCACTTGCGAATGTGCCAATGGCCTGAAGTAAAAGAGGCATGGGCTCCTAGAGTTTCCTTGTAGTGGAAGACACCAACAATTGCTTTGCTTTTTAAAGAGAAAGGTAAAAACTACCACTTTTTTAAAGCTTAGATAGCATAAAAGTCTCCAATAACCACTCAACGGAAAAGCACCTTCTCATGTTTCTACGTATTGACTCAGTTTTGTGTAAATCTTGTAGGAGGAGTTATTCAAGGTTTTCTTAGACATCAATGGGTCACAATGCATCGTCTCTGCAATTATTCTCTTTCCTTTCACGGGATGTGACTCGTCTGTCCATTCTGTGCTGCATTACTGTGTGTGCATTTCAGCAGTGCTGTGAACCTTAAATTGTCCTTCTTTGTGATGCCACAATAATAAGATTTTTGTGTGTACTCACATTGGTGCTGATTGTCTCTTACCCCATTATGTACTTTTGTGTTTTGAATTTTGGTAACAATGGCTTACATTGGATCATATTGCGAGCGTTGACTTAGGTTATCGGACCCTTAATCATCTCTAGTGATATTATAATTATGAGTAGCTCTCGCCCGAGAGTAGCTTCCCTCTGTTTTTATTAATAGATTTCAAGAGTTAGATGGAATGAAGTAATGGGTGAGCTATCAACATTGTGTTTCATGTGAGGATGAATATTCAGTAGAACAGGATTATGGTTTATAATCCATATTATATATCCAACTGAATATATATCCTTACATATATGATATAACAGTGGAGACTCCGAACTTTTGTTGTTTTAAAAATCTAGGCATATTCACCCCATAACGGACTGCTCATTGATAATCAGTCGTAATTAAAACATTTCATATCATGCCGGAGGTGCTCCGGAGGTTGTTCCGGAGGCGGTTGCTCCTGAAGAATGTTTCCTCATTCCGGGCTGTGACCAATTGGCTTCCTTGCATGTGGTGGGCAATTGTTCAGAGACCCACTTAAGCGATATCGATGCCTTGTTTGTATATTTTGGTTGTTTAGGTCACTCATCAAAAACGGGCTATAAAAACTTCCAGCATCATGATTTCGAGACTGCGTTCATCTTCGCTCAATCGTGGATTGTGCGACACAATGTTGGCATGATAAACGATAGTGAACAAAGAATGTGTGGTGTTCATGTCAATGCATATTTGAAGTTATAATTTAGACTTTCTGTTTTCGCATTTATGTATCTTGTATGGAAATAATATTATGACCATTGTGCGTACTTGAATGCGCGGAACAATAATGAACACTTTCCTGTAATTTTGAGTTGAAAAACTGGACACTAAAAAATAGTAAAAATTGAATCCTCCTGACGAACTCTTCGACCAATCTGTGAATGAACCGACGCTGTGTTATAATTATAGAATGACACAATTTATGAAATCAGAAGAGATACTAATTATAAGAATAGTATATACCACAGAACATAGTAGTACACTGAATAAACAAGAAAATAAACACAAGGAGAAAAAATCTTATTATCTTTCTTAATCGAGGTAATAATCTAATGAAATTTGTGTTTTACTCTTAACAGGTTCCCGTGGCGTTCTTTCGTTTTGAAATTGACACCATGTGTCAATGTCAGTCATCAAGGGAGAGCAACAGAAAAGCTACTTTTTCACCAAAGGGGCAACGTACCAAACAATGGTATGAACAATATCTAGCCATGCTTTGACCTTTCGTTATCTTGATTTTCGAGATAATGCATTCAAACGAGGCACAACGCGGAGAGACAATTGAAATTTTAACGCGCATGTATGGACCGCCTTTGTGTCTCGCACTATTTTGGCGTTAATCCGTTGAAAATACCAGTGTTTAGTTCGAGGCCTGAGCGGGACAATGCGCTAGGACTTGAATATTTAGTATGAGTTTTATAGTCGTCAGGATGAGTCTGTCGACATCTTTCCAACCAAGCTATAGTTTCCTCAATAATATTGTCCAAATTGCATTTTTGTTGTACATCGGCATGTAAACCTGTGTCGACATTTACATTACACTACGGATTCATTGCGCTCAACTCACAGGCTCACAGTGCACCACCTCTTCCCTGGTCCAATCACAAAGCCTTCTTTTCACCAAAGACGCCTCAGATGGGCCCGTCAGCGAACGCAAATGATGGAGCTTCGTAATTTATCGTATTTTCCAACAGAAGTCAGCCATGTTGCTCAAGAAGAAGTCTGCTTTAGCGCCGAGGAGCGCGAGTGTCGGGAAGAGACTCACACGCATTCGGAGGAAAGGGTGCAAAGCCTTTACTATATTGAGACTCTGACATACTCGTGTATATTAATTTTCATTTCATTTTAATCGATCGAGATAAATGAAACTTATAAACATATACGCTCTCGAATAACAAGAAAGTCAGTACGGATCTTTAGAACAAATAAATTGATGTCGGTACCCTGACTAGCATACCATTTCGACCGCTGTGTTTCTTGTATTGTTCAGTTAATAATTATTAGACCCCAATCTAATGTTTTGCTAGCAATCTAATATACATTTCTGGCAAAAGTCTGCATTGTCGACTGAGCGCAAAGACGCTGGTCATTCCGTGTGTAGTAGTTCGTATGCTAAGAGCTATGCTGTGTCTACTTGATAATTTGATTAAAGAACAGAATATCCCAAAACTTTGGGATGATCCTGCATGGTCCGTCAAACAGCTTTGGCATTGAGTCTAGCGTGTATGTGATGAACCAAACTAACTCTTCATCGGTGTTACATTCTAAACCTCTAATGAGGCCGCAGTGTATTTGCTGTTGAAATCTGAGAGCTTTATTGCCTGATCGTATCGTCGACATACTTATAGGTGTACCTCATTTGAAAACTTCATTATAATTATAAGTATGGTTCAAGAGTGCACTACTGGTGGGTGTCTCATTGCATCACCTTTCCCGTGAGATGACAAACCTTAATTAAAATTATTTTTCGGTCTGATGTTCAATTGCGTATAACATGTAATACTATCCATTGTGTGTGTCTCATCCGAGACAGAATTGGTTGAACCTGCCTTTCTACTCTATATATATATTCAAGAGGCAAGACGCTTGGACCACAATGTCAATGGTCTGAAGGTCAGCAAAACGTAGGTGATAATGAAATGAAGATAAGGCCATAAAGAAGAAATACGGCACGAATCGCCTCTGCTCACAAAACCCACACATAATATTAATAACACGAATGCTCACAATTTTTATTTCTCTTTTTTCCTTTTTTTTTTAATTTGCACCTTTGACACTTTGGATAAAATACAATACAATCAACAGACCAATCAATGAGCCAACATCATCCTATCCTAACACAAAGCTCTGGTAAACGAAATAATTATATTTAATAACAATTCTCAACTAAGAGGGGAAAAAATACTTCAGAACGAATACGACCATGACCCATATAACGATTAAAGTTAATGTAACAATGCACATCAGATACACCTTCAAACAAAATCACTAATAGGTAATCCATCATTCAAACAGTAAGTAACACGCGTATATAGCAACCACAGTATGCAGTATACCACATGGCCCAGTAACGGACCACACGACCATAATTACAATACTTCAGTGTCACTCTATTGTAGAAGATTATAAGCATGTAGAAGATAAAGGAACAAGTTTGGACATCATGCTAGCGATAAGGAGCAAGTCCTACCCCAGCGTCAGAATTATCGTCAGTGAAATTCAAAGAAACCGTGTAGCCTGGAAAGATGGGGACGTGTTCAACGCATGCTCCGCTTGATTTAACCTGAAAGTTGAGATAAGATACGGTAAATCTAAAAATTAAGAAATAAGATAAGATAAAGATCGATAAGAGAAGAGAAGATAAGATATGATAAGATCAGATATGACAAGATAAGGTAAGGTAAGACAAAGGGAAGATCCATTGTGGTTAGGTGCATGCATTAAACTGAAAAAAAAAAAAACCAAATTGTTAGGTTGACTTCTTCATTGCGCGAAGATCAGGAATAGCAGTATTGCTGAGAGGTTTTTCCAGATTGCAATAAACATTGTCAAAAGTGTAGCAATTCTCGAATTTTGTTGCGTGATACATATAACATGATAAACCACTTATTAATTTTAATCGTCTGTACAATATATGGTGCCTTGTCAATTCTGGTAAGAATTTGGAGACATAGTAAATATTGATTAGCAGGTATAAATTTCTTTAATTTTTAAAATTGTATAATTAAATTACCTAAATTTGTCATTCCATTTATCTTTATTAACATTCTTTGTGTACAATAATATTCATGCCTGGCAGGTAATACACGCAGTATTTCAACTAATCCTACTGCAGGTGTTAATTATAATTGTTTGAAATTCACAAGCAAGTTTTAAAATAATGCATTCTGCGGGTAGTTGCTGTGCCCCTTGTATGTCTATGCGTCCTCATGGCTTTAACCCATTGAATGCATATGCCCTCGAAAGCTCGGTTTTCATGAAGTTCGTTGACCCACTTTTGGGAAGCATCTCTTTATATAAATAGATCATCCATATTTCTGTCTGACAAGCGTTCCAGATGAAACAATTACATCTCTGCCCCATCTTTATAAGCATGCATTTTTACGAATGGACCAGAAAACCGCCAAACAAATTGAAAACAGCAATTCCTGATAAACGGGACTCATTTTCAGCGTATTTCTCTAAGGAATAGGCACGGTGTTCAAGTAACATTTCTATCGTGAACGTGACATTTTCAATGGAGCAAACACAGAACAGCAATCATGCACTAATGACAGAACCATGCGTACACAATAAATGCTACGCACAAAGGTATACTATGGCCGATCACTAAGTATATATATTAGGTTTAAGTCTTCTTTCATTGACATTGATTAGCATCGATGTCTTTGCAAAAATTGATCCCTGGGAACTCCACCCATGTTCGTGCCTTAATTGGGGTTCTCGTGTATACGTTTGCAGAATCATTACAGCAAGATAAACGATTCAGAGTTGTGAGGAGTTTAAAGCAAACTAGGAGACGGACTTATCCCAGATCCAGATCAGACTCAAACAACCATTATGAATAAGTTCTTAATCAAGTCACGTCTATAATTATTGACTTAATGTGCTATTTGTCAAAAGCTATACCCAGTGCGTGTGCTCTGTGTTAAATAAAGAAGACATTTTATATTTTAATAAGTGCTCAAACTCTCTTTTCTGTATTGTTAATTTGGTAGCCGAACCACCAACGAATAATTGTATACGTGTGAATATATCTGGTTAGTTATATTGGTGCTGGGGCTTGTAGAAATCAAGACAGTTAGCACAATGGTATGCTCTCATCAAACAATATTAGATAGCTAACAGCATTAACAAGGCGCATTGCAGTGATATTGCACACTTACCTTGTTATTATCATCGGAGATTTTGATATTCCAGTGTCCCGTAGCGTCGGCTTTTACGCCGCCAACCGACGCGAGAACAATACAACGTTTGAACTCGCTCTTGGCCAGTGTTATTCCGAACGGACTTTCGATGTCATCAGGGTGCTCGGCCAGGTAGTTGTTCTCCGCGGAATACAGCGCTGTCACAGCATTCATAGTTGGCGAGTAGCCAACAAGGGAAACAATGGGCGCTTGTAGAAACTGTCCTGGCTGAACTTCAATGCGTACCAGCCTCTGTAGAGGAGACAAGGAAAGGTGCATTGGTTGAACCCGAGAGCTAATTGAGTATGGCTCCGAATGTGATAGACAGGATCATCAATTTGTGGAATTTGTGAAATTTGTGGAATGCCATTTTCTACCACTAAATGTACATTTTTTCCTTAAGTCAACATTAAGTTGTCCTTATAACATTCATGGACATTTAAAAAGGCATACGTAGTAAATGAAAGAATAATTAAATTTTTCAATAGTCGTATTAGGACATACTGTAAGGTCTACTACATTAACGGTTAACAACTACCCTAAATAAGAACATCACCTGTGAAAATTCACATTTTGGTCCTGCGAATAAGCTTCACCCGGGATCACCCCAAATATGAGACTGCCCCGCCCTCCATGTCTATCAAATGAGCAGCTTGTCTTTTTACTTGTTAAAGGTCATGATTTTGTTGCATGGATGTGACTCTATCCGACAAAGAGGGCAAATGTTCTGGTTTCAGTTCAAATCATAAGCCAACCATCCGCACTGATTGCAAAATTTTCCTTATGCAGCTTCAGCATAATTATTTTACGCAGTTGAAAAGCGTCATTCCATTGGTTTCCAAGCGATGCAAACATCAATCAAGTTTTTTTGTCTAATAGATGCATACCACAGACCTAATTTGGTGATCAAAGTCTTGGTGACCTTTGTCATTGTCTTTGAACTTCCATATCTGAGAACATAGCTATGAATATTAGCTTGTATTATTATGTATACACACAGATTCGACATGCTCGTGAAAAGTGGTCCTTACGCATCGCCCTTTGCCATGACAACGATGCAATTGGTTCGCAATATGCCATGGTACACAACCCTAACCGTTGAAGATAGGTTCAAGTTACCCAAAACACATGAAGACTATGAAATAGTAAGCCTATTATTCTATGCCCATCCCACGTCATCTTCTTGAGTATTATCGAATAGTATAATTATACGGAGCGGAGTAGTTTACACCTTGCTTACAGAACATCAAATGTGTGGGCATATGCATGTAGATGTAACCTGAGTCTTTGAGCATCTCTTGCTCGGATGCGGGCGGGAGCCATAACACCCGAGCAGCTCATTGGGAAGATCACCCCGAAGGACTCACGTGAATCTTAGGCGGTAAGTGCGACAGCAACCTGCTTGCAATCTCGCACCCACTCATTATATACGAGGCATTCGTCTGCAAATCTTACATAACATTACAATACACCTTCGCTAATGAAGGCACAGTCAAAGCTCGATATTACGAACTCAGACATATAGAACTTCCGGTTACAAATTAATAATCTTGGAATCCCCATCAGAGCCACATCCTTCAACATTATAGGTTCATCGGTTAATACGAACCCCGGATTATGCAAAGTTCCGGTTATTTTGAACTAATTGGTTGGTTCCCTGCGTACCGAGCAAAAGGCATAACTTTAGCTCGAATTCCCAACATGCAAGTTTGATAGTATCCTCTCATTAATCCATTTTTTATTGCCAGTGAGTCGACCCAATTCTTGCCTAGCCTTGCTGGTCATTCTAACTGATCCCGCCCCTGAACGTCGTCTCTACTTATAGCTTTTGATATTATCGAATTAAAATAATTAATAACAATCATTATTTCTCTCAAAATGCATTTTAAAAGGCCCCGGCCGCTGACACATCTGTAATTACTGTATCAAATTGTATTCCTATTTTTATGCTTATAAGTTATTTTCGAATGAGAGAGTCACATGATAATTTCGAGGAGTTCTCATCGTTTGCTCGAATTAGAGACTGTAAAGAAACCAAACAAATATATAATGCTCAATCAAAGATTGTAGACAATTTTAATTTGATGAACGAGACCAATTATTATCGAGTGCCCGCAAATACCAAACAGCATACGTGTAAAGTATATAATATACCCATGTCAGCGTGAATCAGGACGATAAATATGCTACTAATAACTATTATTGTAAAATATAAATCAAGACAAAGAAATGAGATCGACAGCGGAACAGGATGCAAATGCTGCATAGAGCGTTATATTCACTTCTCTTGTTAGATCATTAGTGTCGAGATCTCACCATGAAGTTCTTAAACTCAAACATTCAACGATGACAGTGTTCAATTACAATTTGCATGAGCATCGTTTCGATGAGAGAAGATGAGCAAAAAGTATTTCCTTATGTGACTGCATGAAACATAACGTATGTATCAGAGTAATTCCATAGTTCTGGCATATTATGACACTACTGTTGTAAACATGTACCAAAAGAATGAGTGTGACCCCTGGACGTTCGTAACAGTAGGAGCCTTGGCTGCAATTTTCCGTAAGAATCGTTGCATTAATAGTGTTTACACTGTCCAGTCTAGCAAGTCCAAAGTAAGTAGTGAAGAGCTTTTAGGTACAAATGCAATTGTTCTTAAGGCACAAGTTCTTTTGGTGCACTTAGCGGTCGATCTGCAAGCGCAAATTATCAGCCAATCAGAGGGTCGCTTTTTATAAGTGCGGATCAGTTCTCACGTGATTTTGACAGCTCCGTCGCAAAATGTGTCGCTGTGTAACTGATAATCGTGTTTCGTACCGGAATTTTGTTGACGCTGACACTTATTTTACATTATTTATGCCTACAGTTATCAATATAGCTCATTTCCTATAGGGCTGTGTGTGGATGAATGGTGGCTATATCTCATCATATTCAAATCTCAACATGACATTCACGGTTTTAATTAACTTTCTGCTGGGACCTCATTATTTTAAAGAAACGCTGCGCTTCAACCATGGCAGCATTAACGATATGTAAAGGGAAAATGCACTACACAATCCAAACTTTAGTCAGCAACTTCGGATAAAATCGAATTTTTTCAGTCTTCCTTGCAAGATTTAGCGTCTCCAATAACAGGACTTGGTTCAGAGAATTTGCTTTCGTATAAATCTCGTTATTGCAATCAGCGCCATAATTAAAATTTGACTCACCGGTGGATTGTGATGGGTGCTAAAGGGAAATGATAACTGGGGCCAATCATCCATTGAAGACGAGGAAGAATGTCTCCGTCCTGGCAAATGCGTAGGACGTCGATGGGACAACGATTTGGGAGGACGCCCGAATTGAGGGCGACCGTTACTGTGATGGTCTCCGGCCCGTAATGCATTGTTGTCAATTGTGTGTTCATATTTGCTACTTGTAGAGGACGACTGGTGATAGAAAGGATCACGGTTGGACCTCTCTATGAAGTTGTCTTCTCTGGGTTCATCCAAAATCATCGAGTACTTGACCAGATCATCGACATCATCGCGAACCAAGGGCGCTGTGGTCGAAGCCTTCAGTGCAGCGTCGAAGGTAAACTCGTTCAACGAGTTTTTTAGAGTCACCTGTTTATAAAACACAATCATGGGTTAATAACAACAAGGAAATGACTAATGAAATTATGCACGAATGAAGGGAAACTTCTCAGTTTGTTTTCATCACAGACGACCTATATTTGATTGACACACGTGATACTTGTAGGGGTCGTTGACTGACAGCTCTGCGATCTCATTAGGCCGCGCCAACATTTGGAAACCTCTCATTAGGAGTTGCCATCCATAACACGTAATTGTCAATCATTGGCTTGTGTGGAGCGTGCGTCGAATCAAGATGGGATGCAATCGGTGAATCTGTCATAGCATCTCAGAGCAATCGCCGGCTGGACAACCGCCCCCGCATGCAAGTGAAGTCAATCACCTCACAGAAATCAAATCATTTATCCTAAGCGACTGAAAGTTATTTGATTCCGAAAGGCAACCATATTTCGGTAATTCGCCTCGGGCAGAGGAAGGTGCTTCAATCGGCGTTAAAAGCTTTGATGCTACAAATCACTACATCCAGATTAATCATGAAGTGTTATCTTACCATTTGACCAGACGCCCCAAGACCTGAATTGACAGCCGTCGTGATCAGATCAAGTGAGACGCCGGCGTCATACAGGTTCCTCACCGTTTCCTCCAGGTCATTAAGACCAACGGAGGGTAGGCTCTCCTCTCTGATTGTGGATGGTGCTTCTGCGGCACTCGTGATCGCCTTCGATTCATGATGGGCAATGAGAGGGTCAAGCAGAGATATGATTCGGACGAGAGTGACCAGTGCTGGATGGGCGCTTCCTGGGCAGGTATAACAAACAACTAGCATAAAGATGAACAGGTATGCTTCAGTCAACATCATGCTCTGTGGAGAGATGAAAAACATTTAACATCAAGACAGAAGAAGTTTCAGATGTATTATTGGTTATCAGAAAGCCTTGGATACTCTAAACCTCAAGATGGTAATTGCTGAAATTGGCATAGGCCGAATATGCTTTCAATCCTCTATGTTTCATGCCGATTGAGCAGCATCCGGTTTCTCGTGGGTGTATATGGGGTAACTTTCTATATTTAATCAAAATCTAGGTACCACCCAACAGAGGACTCACTGATGATTTACTTGCTGACAGTGGGTCATGATAATGTATCTAATTGCACGCTGTGTAAACATATTTAGCCTCGAATCTCACACTATAAAAATAATGCTATGCGACGAATGACGTTCATGCCAAAATCGCATTTGCTAGATTGGCTGTTAGAGACCAATCAAGGACATAAATGGCCTTTAGATGAACTTGGGATGAGGGCGTGGTAGGTGGGCAGCCAGGCCGGCAGGCAACGCAATACCAAATTGCTTATCGTACTCGTAAATTGCCACTCCGAGAAAGTGAGTACATTGCTTAATAAGGTGTGTCAACGAGTGCGTAAGTGCACGGGTGTACCCGAGGTAAACTCTATCCAAGGATTATCATTCGCGTGCTTGACTTTCTTTTTCCTATTTCTCTGATCTTGCAGGTATTAATAGCATATTGTGCTTGTATTGTTCAATTTTTAATTATCGTTATATTTACCCCAAAAAGCAGCATTTCATTACTGTGTTCCCTGTCTTGACCGATTGCTTTTCTAAAATGCTTTAATGAGACTTCTTTAGCTTGAGAAATGCATGTTTGCCACTCACTCACCTGCATTAAACATTGATTGATCGATCGAGCCCCCAATGTGTGCTCTTACGGTATGCTTAAATTCTACAAGATATCTATGTAAAACGATATCAGCAGTTATCATTAATTAACAACCAGCATTGGAGGATACCAAAGTCGTGCCCACATGAACAAGCTACACTCGCATACACTATTCGTTTGATCTCCTTGAAATTGTGATAGCGTACATGTAATCATATAATTATCCCCTACAAGAAGATTGATGTAACTTAAGTGGGTTTCTGTTTAGAATTTATCGAAATTATAATAATTATAATATACTAAGATACTACTACTGGTGAATGATGTGTGTAACTCGAAGAATCTCAGAGTATGTTCAATGCGTGAGGACTTGTCTCGATAATTAGTTAGCTCAAGAGTGTGTACCCAGAAGCTTCCATTAAATCTCCTTGGTGCGTATTTCCTTTGCGCAAATGGGGCCAATAAACATCATTCAATCCTCTGTATGATATTTTATTAGGAAACGGAATAACAGGATGTTCAAAATCCAGTATAATGATCTAGCATAGGATTATTTAAGGTCTCTGGATATCCGATATGCTTCGTTTTAATACGATTTTCTCAGAACTCATTGCTCCCCAAACAACCACAGCACAGAGCACTAACTTAATTGCTAAATTATTCTAAACATTCAGAGGAATAATTACCGTTTGAGGATATATGGTTACGGTTTACACTTTACCCAAGACATACTGGGTCTAAGGTTAATTGTAAGTGAATTGAAGGCATCGAGGATCTAAAAAAAATCAGAGGATAGGTTAGAAGACAAATGTGCTTCGATCACCAAAGAATTTCTGAGCAGACAGCCATAAACTCTTCCGTCAAATGTACCTTGCACAAAAGATTTCCCGACGTGATTTCTGGACGTGATTACAATTGTAACGAATCTCTTCTTCGCCCAGATTATGAAGGTACGTGGGGTCAATGCGTGCGTGAGTACTCCTTAGTGCCAAACGCATACAGTACACCGTGAACTATAGTATGTAATGTTTACATGGCTACTGGAGAGAAATCTTTGGTGCCAGCGTAAAAGAATGGTATTCGTGGTCCTCAGGTTCGCTGTTAAAAAGCCCTTATTATGAATGCATGGATGTCAACCTCGAGAGAACTTCAACCCTGTGATGGCGCAATGTACGTCGTGGACAACTGGAGTAATTGTTTTGGTGAACTAGGTGGCGTTGACCTTCTTCTGTTCGTTGTCCGGGGGCCTGTGTGGGACTCTGTCACCACTTAAACTACATCCGCAGGTTGGTGCTCACCTTTATTAAACGTAACAGTGCAAGACAATGGCCTCCAGGGAAGTACCACCCCCGCAAAGCCCAAAATTCAGATTCGGTAATGATGAACAGAATGACTGGAGGCTTCTTAGTCCATTTGCACTAAACGCATTGCGTAATGCACCTACTGCTTAGGCGTGGATCACAGCAGCAGAAAGGCTAGTGTTTGTGTTTTCCATAAATTTCAATTTACGGAGAGGCAAATGAGGGAAAAATAACTTCCGTTTTGGAGACGTAAAAGCAGACGAAACATCAAGCTCCCCCTCGATAAATTATGGAAGTGATTTATTGCACAGACCTGTGCGCAGGGCGTCTTAGTGGTAACGACTCAGAATTCTCATCCAACTTACCAACTTAATTAACACAATATATAATTGATTAGTTATATAAATAATAATTGGTTGGAATTATTAAATTATAATTGTTGTAAAATGCGCATGTACCGAAATCAAAGAGAAGCACTTTCTATATCCGAATCAATAGAAGAACTTTAATTCTACTACATGTATGGTGAAATAAATGCTTTGATTTAAATATCCCCGTCTCTCTGTATATTCACGTAAGCGTTGGAGCCAACACAACCGCACTTCATTTCTTTTTTCTTTCTTTTTTTTTTCTTTTTTTTTTTAATTCAATTCAAAAAAATGTGTTTATTCAAAAAGAAAAGAAAAAAAAAAACACAAGTGGAGTGAGAGGGGCTGACCCAGAATATGGGTATGTGCCCGTAATGGATATTTACAATTTTACAAACAAACAACGAATAAACAAACTAACAAATAGGATATTCACAAAAGCGTTAGCAGATGAGCTGTTAGGGATAGATAATTTTAGCACGGGGGATTGTGAAGGATTTTATTGAATGGGAGATGTGCGGATGGAAAAATCAGTAAAAAGTTTGTTTTTAAGGCAAGTTTTAAATCTATTGATTGTGAGGTTGGTGTCAATTTCATTAAATGTCTGATTCCAGATGAATGCGCCTCTGGAACGGATTGATTTCATGGATATGTTTGTGTGTAGAAGTGGAGTGTGGAGTTGATGGCGTTGTCAAGTATTGATAGAATGAATGGAGGCGTTTGTTTGGAAAAGTTCATCTATTACAGGAGGAAGCATTTATGGTGAAATTTGTGCATGAAAATGATGACAGAGAATATATAAAGGTTATGAAGAGGAAAATTCATCCCATTAAATGCCCCGGTATTCGCTCTGACTACAAATAGAGTTCCGCGATTGCAAAAACTTGCGCGCCCCGCGCGTCGGTCCCGGTGACCAGCATGAGAGATGTAACGCATTTCAGTCCGTTCGTTTGCCTAAACGCACATCTGGCGATCAAGCATGACGTCATTTGGGACACTGGTTTGCAGCAAAGCTTTCGTTGGTGCATTTTAATCATAGCAAATGAAGGTCAGTGTATAATAATAATAGTTTATTCTCGTACAAGATGCCAGTTGGAGAAAGAACAGAAAGTACAGTAAATTAGAAATGAAAGCTGAGAGTCTGCAGCGAGTTGTCACGGACAAACCATAGAGAAGCCAATCTAATGAGTTATGTTTCAAATAATTGCTGAGGTGTCTATTAACACATGATTTCCCTGCACTTGGCAAACGTGTCTTTGTGATTCCGCGTCATCAGATGCACCATATAGTCATTGCGGTTCGCATCTCCCCTGCCGAGCAACATTTCAGGAAAAGCAGTGGCCATACCGGGCAAAATGTCCCATGCTTCGTATCGAGGCAGATACAGTGAAGAAAGTGTTATTCGTGTTATTTTTTTCAATGCTATGTCACTTCGATCTTCTGTCAAATCGACATGCATACATATATCTGCAATTAGTGAATGATTGTACGTACTCATAAATCTCGACCACGTTTGATCTGATTATGTATTCGACTGGTTCATTTGACCCTCCTGTATGACCAGTGTCAACTTTGCACAACTGACCACTGATACGTAAGCTTTCAAGAGGGATAAAAAGTGACGTCTCTCCGAATGTGAACTCGAACAAGAGCCAAAACAAGAGAGACAAAAACAAGCTCTAAATAAAAAAGCTAGTCTTTGATGTCGATGCCAGTTTCATTCACACACCAAACGCCCTGTTCTGGGTGAAATGTCAAAGTAACTGCAAACGGTTCCTGCGGTCGTTTCTATCCCTTGAAAGAATGGATTGTGTTTCTTTTTGTCCTTCTATATGCGCTACCTGGAGGGCACCAAGTCTCTTTCACCTATTTTCCGAGAAAATGGTAATATTATACTCCATAGACACGCTTGCTCACTGCGATCGAAGTTCAGTAGCGCCACTGGTATTCAACTATTCTTTCTAGAGAGATGCCAATCACAAGGACTCAGAAGATCGCTCCCCACCGTCACATACATGTATGTACTTTAGAGGATGAAACGATGCGTATCGGGTGCTTAGCCAAGTCATGGAAGCAGAGGGCAGTATGCACTTAGACAAGCAATTCGCACAAATTGTTATTATGTAACCTTCTGTGGAATTTTGATGATTCTGTGTATTTATGAAGAGAGGGTAAGTGTGAGAAATATTTTCAAAGTTACAGACAGCTATAGATACATGCACATGCATTATATTAATTAATATATGTATGTTTTTGGTAAATTCGTCCAGCTGTGTAATTATGCATTAATGTTAGATAATTCAACCTGTGAAGGGGAAATTGAAGAGGAATGTTTACCATTGAGAATTACACATAGAGAAGACACATTTCTTCCTCATCTCAGTTCTTGTGGCAGTAAAATGCTGATGCTCAAGCGCACCTGTATAAAAACGTGAATGAAACTAGCGACCGACCAATATCTGCGGAAAAACCTTTGATATCGGCTCACGTGGGGGTCATAGAGGCTCAGATCCCCATAAAAGACCACAAATCCTGGTTAGGAATATTCGGAGATATCTCCGGATCTATTATATATATATAATCTATATTATATTGCAGACTTCTTGAAGAAGGGAAATGAACTCCGCAATGGCATGGTTGGAACATCAAATTTGTCCCCAGGTTATCATAATGGGATAAACTGAAGTCAATACTGTAATTCTTCATCTCTTCCCGTCTCCACACAATAGCAGAGAGCTGATTTTAAGGCTGCGACAACATCCTCGTACAGGACAGGGTTGAGAGTCTCATCGAAAAATTGGGTCCAAAAATCCGTTCATGGCTTTTAAAGTTTGATGTATGAGTTAGAAGACTGGGGATATCTGACCATGAAATTCGAACATTTCGATTTCGAAGCTGTGTCGTTTGTTTCCCTAATTAAACCAGGTTAATTCAAAATTTTGCTTTTAAATGATGAGTAATAAATGGCTCCACAAATGCGGAGTAGCACAAGCAATAATAGGTAAGCAGAGACCACCATCTTCGACCGTAACGTCCAATCAGATTCTACTTGAATCTCTTTTATAATGTGACCTTATATATGCATGAAGTGCATAATGTATTTTGTTTATTTACACGTGTGCATTATGCACACGTTATGCACTCAAATACACAAAGCTGATTGGCTGACAGACTCACTGAGTGGTATAATCATTATTTTGACTGATGTTCCTTCTGAAACACGAATCATAACGCTGAGTCTTTTAGATTCTGAGCACTGGCCCCTTCTAGGTTTCGCCCAGGGATCCAATGAGACTGTTATGTAACCGAGGACTCAGGATGATTGTCGGTGTACATCTTGTCAACCATGCAAGTTGTAGCATCTCATTATAGAAGAAAATTATAACTGACTAGGGACGGTATTCTGCGAATGCAAAACCTCCCTGTCAATTCCTTCATAGGAGACCAATCCGGACAACAAAGCCAGTGTTCCACACTGAAGCACCATTCTCTTGCGCCCAGAATAATACTTTAGGCTTAAGAAATTTTGATTTGCATGAATCTGAATAACACTGTTGGAGATTACGGAAGGTCTCACACGAGGTACGGTCGTCGCATGAACAGGAAATTTAATTTTCAATTGGTTTGGTGAAAGAAGTGATGCAATGTTATGATTAACCCTTTGCAGTCATGTTAGTCATTTATATTTTTTTCTGTCGAGACTGAGTTGTTAATTTCCGGTTTCATTGGTTCAGCGAAGCTCACGTTGCTTCCAAACTCAGGTGACGGGATCATTAAATGTTAGTGTTGGTTGCATGCATGTATTGCATTCCTCATTGTATGAGAACTTTTCTCATCGTAAGAACAAGATATACATCTCGACATGCACATATTTCACGATCCATGATAAAATGTAGGACTGCATGTGATGTCATTATGAGGGTCAGGCATTGTGCGTTGATGGAACCACAGAACAAGTATGCAACTTCATTATATATTATGGAAATGCAATCTCTATATAATTGATACCAAACATTCAAAATAATTAATAAGAAACTATCACGAAACTCCAAGAAGTTGAGAGAGAAATACCCACTTCTCTTCTTTCCTTTTAGGCGACGAAATACATGCATAANA
>KB297234.1:653375-699916 GCA_000328365.1 Capitella teleta
CCCCACCCCCTCAAATAATGATACCTAACTGCATGCATTGTAAATTATTACACCAATAACAATCAAGCTCATAAATTCGAACCTTCAGCTAAATGATGAATGGTGTGAGCCATATTGTAATACATTTTGTTTATACAGCAAGATGTTATGGACAGATTCTCCTAAATGCCAATGAAGCCAACACATTTAGAAAAGAAACAGTCCCTGCCAATATAACTTACTTACCTTGAATATATTGCACTGCACGATTAACTGCAACTCATTCCCGGGAAACGAATGACAGTGAAACTATACAGCACATCCAACAGTTTGTCCCGATCCCCGAGTGTCGCACAAACTATCTGAGCTATGATTGTACTTAACCCAGCTATTGCAAGAAGCGAGCAGGCAGTGGAGGTGCGCTTGGGAGAGGCGCGTGATCAGGCCTCGGTCAGCCCCTCCGCAACTACGCTCGACGAAGCACGATCAATTGGTGCTCATTGGCGTCGACCACCAAGACATGAAATCGCACCAATCACCCTGGATCTCATTTTTGAGTAAACAAGGTCAACATGTTTTGAGTGCGATTCAAAAGAAGTGAATCACGTTAACGATAATACAACTTCGTAAGAATGATGGTGAATTGTTTTAAATCAACTATGGAATGTATACGTTTATGTACATCGTGCGTGGTTTTGTCAAAAATAGTGGAATTAATGAACGGCTGTTGCAAAATGTTACTGGTAAGCAACATCGACATGAGATATCCACCCGCATACCCCAAGGGAGATATTAAAATGAATTCAAGTAATGAGTTGTTAGTAGAACAAAGAAATAATGTTTGAATAATTTTAACTAACTATATTCTTTATTCGTGTATTGGTACATCAGCACGCACACGCATGAGTGTACAAGTCGTGGATACCATGAACACCACGATAATTCATTCAATTCACACCTATTAACCTGCCTGATCTCATTAGACTTGCCTGGATATCTCCTGATAGCCTCACAAAGATTCTTAGATCTACAATCCGGCATGACATTTCCCACATTTTAACGAGAACTTAAAAGGGTATATGAATATATGTATAATCATTTAGGCATCTAATTCACTCGACTGATGGTCAATAATTGCCCACCAAATATTCACTTGAAAATTTAATTGAGCATGACGAAGAATTGCTAAAGATGCACTATCTGCTATCACACAAGATGCCTGAAATGTTTCCGATATATATATTCGTACCTGATCATCATGACATAACTTCAACTCCACGCAAGATAGAATGCTTGAAATTCTGTCAAATAAACACAATCGACCCTTTGACGTATGATGTCATCAGCTGAGCATACAATGTTATCTGATTAATTAATTATTATTGCCAAAGGCAAAATGTTGAAAAAACAATCCGTAGATCACACTGTCCGAATCTCAATCAAATCACTGCAGGCTACATAAGAGATTATCCTTATATAGATATAGATATAGATATAGATATAGATATATAGATATAGATATGCACAGGGCAAACAATTTGTAGGATTTCAGCCGGAAAAGCTGATGTTAATCTCGGATAATCTCTTTCCGTATTTTTGAAGGCAACAGCCGATTAAGTTTGATTCAAGCTACTCCTTGTCGTCCACTGAAAGCGATGACATTGACTTGATTATCAACCAAGATCTTAAGGGTCAATCAGTTGAGTGAGCGGGCGGGGGAGGCGACCTCGAGCATTCTTCTGCCCTAATGAACAAATGTCCATGTCAGCTACTTGCCTCTCTCAGGGCCCAACGAGTGGTGTGCCTGAGGAGCATTTGATGCTCAGAATTTATATTAAATTAATATTATATAACATAATATATGATGTTACATAATTTATATGCGTTGTTAGCTAACTGGTTTCAGAACGAAACGAAACGAAACGAAACGAAACGAAACGAAACGAAACGAAACGAAACGAAACGAAACGAAACGAAACGAAACGAAACGAAACGAAACGAAACAAAACGAAACAAAACGAAACGAAAGCTTCGTACTTCGTTTTTAAGCAACGTAAGAGTGGATGACAGCATCTTGATGGCATTGTGGTGTAAAGTAATTCTGTTTTTTTAACTTTTTATCCGTTCAATAGCGGACGAAATCGCATATTTGTAAAATTCAAACACACTGTGTATGTTGAGACAATTAGTTTATATTTTTAGTACCTCGCAACGAATAAGGCGATAACTATCGAGATTCTCGGGAGATTTTGCAGAAAAGGATTACGGAATGACGTCGTGGAATCATTTAACAAGTAGGCAGGATGAATACATGTTGTGAGGGGGTGGGGGGGAAGAGAACCAAATTCACATCATGAGGAGCTTTTGTGATCTTTGTTATTTGACGATGTTGGTTGATTTCGTTACGAATTTCCCTTCTAGACTTTAAGCATTGCCCTGGCTATAATCTATGTACTAGCTTTCAACTTTCAAGTATTGCTGGCCATAGCAGACAAGCTCTCAGTAGTTCACAACGGCTTAGTGACCATGCTTTGTCCTTTTCATAAGATCTTGATGGTGTAATTGTAATAACTTCCCACCCGCTCCATCTGAAGGTGTGCAAGTGTTAACGCGAAACTATAAGGATTGACCAAATTATTGTATTTTGCGTCCATCTACGCGGATCGAGAAATCAAATTAATCAAGACAATTTTGGGTAAGGATGAAAGAATATTTAAATGCTAGTGTGTAATATGTTGTGGTATAGTGTTAGGATTATTTTTATATTGTGGGCTGATTCAGACGGGCCTCTGAACAAGCATCAAAGTAGAGCATCTGTCGCATGGCACTTCAATGCAAACTATATTATTTCTTGTGATTTTACGATATAAACTTTGATGCTAATATGCTGAACAGCCAAAGAAATACAACTTATGCCAAAGACGCCTCAGATGGGCTCTGTCGGAAGCATTGTAATAGCCGCCTGTCCATTTCATTCCCAACCGAGTTCAACCAAATTTAAAGATACCAAGGAAACATGCCGAAACTGGCCGCTCTCGGCTGGAAAGACAAGAGCGGTAGTAACGTACGCTGGCTGGTTCGCTCTTGTCCGCTATTTACATTCTTTCATCAACTTTGATTGAGAAGGACAGCAAACAAGGCCATCAACCAGCAGCCTAGACTTCTCACCCATCCCCTCCCCCCCGCCGCGCGTGAAGCCAACACCCCCGAATTCAGTAAGCCGGAGTGGAAGGGTCAGGAACTCAGAATGGTCGTCGAGCAGTGAGCTCAGCACCAAGAAGCCGACGCATAACCTTGTCCGCACTTATCACGTATTAATACAACCCAATTTTTACGGTTGAAGATACTGTGAAAGGGGGAATCGGTTCCGGAAATCCGGAATTCGGATGGCTTTGTCCTGGCGCCATTTGGTCACTTAAGCTCCCCCTGTCCTAGCTCTGTCTAGGACAGTACCTGTTTCACGCAATCGCATTTCACTCTCTTCCGGACATTTCACATCTTTCAAAACATCTCTCCGCAGTTCACCCTCTTACATGTCACTCGAGCACATTTGTTTCTGAAACAATTTGCATATTTTGACCTATCTAGATATGACATTACTGAATAAAACGTTCTGAAAAAAAAAATTAAAAAAAAATAAAATAGAATAGCGGTCCATTCCCGCGCGCAGCAACCAATTGTCTGTCTATGCTGAGCCTCTGTTTGACGTGGCATCGCAAAACTCAAGGTGACAAATGATCGAGGCATAGATACAGATTACTCACTCACCAAGTGAAATCGACATGTCTATTTTGGGTGAACTTTTGGTGTAAACCCAGTGTTTCTGTTGCTGTCTATATACAAGACTGAAATTAACACGCATGTCGATTTCGAAGCTGCCATAATCCGTCTCAAGATCCTATTTAACTACTCCTTTAATTTCAATATATTATTTTGCGATTGATCAAGTTATAAGTATTTTGTATTGCGTTGCGTGTTTTGTAGTTCAGTACAGTTACCTAGACAACACACCATTCGTCGCTTGCCTTGGTATTTACCATTGATGGAAAAATCGCAGTAAATGAATTTCAGTTAATAAATTTCCGCGTTTGATCCAGTTACGGGTATTTTAGTTGCGTTGTGTGTTTGTGTGCTAATCAGTATATCACAAAGAGGAACTCTCAAATTAAAGAATGGTGGAAGAGCGATGCACTGTTAATGCGTTTTATGATGCCTTTCCATTGTCTGGGGCCTTGTTAAATTGGCCGCCAAAATGAAAATATTGACGAATGTTGGGTACAAATAGGTATAAATCGGCATCAATGACAACCAACTTAAAATATGAATGATGGTAATACTGTAGCAGCAGGAAATGTTGGATTTACCTTTGTTGAATTGTTCTTACACTGAGACATGTTTTGTAACAATTTGTCGGAGAAGCACAGTGCCATTTGAAAAGCATTGAAGTAAATAGACTACTATTGGTCCATTTCAACAGACACATCAAAAGGTGATTAAAGTATTCATCCTGAATCGGATTAAGTTTAACTTTGAAATGTCAATTTACGATAGCACACTGTCGTCACCCAGGAACTTACTCATTGGTGCTGAAACGCTTTTAGACTTTACATGTATATTGCAGATGACGCACATGACCCTCATGGGTAAGTGAGCTCCTTGTGGCAGCTGGTCGAGCTACCGCGAAATGAGAAGAAACAACGCGAACAAACTACCTGAGAACTAATCTCTTAAGATAAGCCTTAAGATTCAATTATGAGATTTGTTTTTTTTGATTTTTTATTACGTGTCGTAATATAAGTAGAAACCACAATGTTCTGACCACTTTTATATTCTGACCGACCAACGAAAACTTGCACTTCAGTATAAAGGTAGTACAACCATATAATTGCGGTTGTTGTGGAGATGATAACCATAAATTGTTTCCATAATTTGAAGATGATAGGAATAGCAATTGTATAGGTGCAATATTTTATGTAATTACAACAAGCAAGAACAACTGCATAGGGTGAATATCATTACTGAAGCTAAATGCTTCACGACACTAAAGAGTGTTAATGCAGAGGATGACGCAATGGGCACGCGGAAGCACCAAGCAAATAGCTAATGTACATTTATTATCCTTAACAATGGTGTTGGTCGCGGAGCGAAATGGCTTGAGTGCGTCCCATTGGGCATCGGGAGAGGAGGACCTCTGTAAGAGACGATTATAGGGCTCCCATGAGGCAAATTAAGCCTCATTGCTTTCCCGCTTTCAGGGTTGGTTTCAAAGTTAGTTTTCCTAATTTTCTTCGCAAACCAAGTATCCAGACATGGTAATATTTTATTCCGATGTACCACCCTTTAAAATTAGGTCTTCAGAGTTCCAAGATAACATTAACTCGTACATTTCAATGAAATATCAATCTCCTTCAACAAAAATAGTTCCGGATTCGTTTCCGTTTGGTCCCCATTGATAATAGGAGAACATCGAAGGTAATCAATCCGTTTGAAGCCCACAAATACCCAAGAAGATAGAATCCGATATGAGCACAAGCGAAGCTAATTGAAAGGTAAATATTAGCCGAGTAACAGGAGTACGTGAGCGATACCAGCTACATGGTCTCGGCTGCCACCCACGCTTCCTGCAGCAGAAAAAAATATCAATGCCCCCTTTACATATTTGCCTCGGGGCAACATAAGGACTGTGCTGAATTGAGAGGAAAGTGTACGTGCTGAAACATTGAATTTGCATTGAAAACATGGTTCTAATGAAAATAGCGGTGCTGCCTCATAGAAATTCACGTAGATCCTCCATTCGCAGATTCATATTGCCAATAAACATGCAATACGAATGGACATTGCCCTTGACATTGAAATTATTTTCACCTCAGTTGAATGTGAACGACTTTGATTGAGCTAATTTGAGTTTCCTTTACACATTGGGCAATTATAGCAATATCAACACCATTAGCACACAATAGTTGATGGCGTGTTGATATAACCAACTCCTCCAACCCTATTAGCCGTATACCTATATATAATATAATATTGTACACACCTCCTGTTTTGAGCTTGTCATTTATACGCCCATAAATTTTAGCATCCGGGTATAAATTTCAAATAACATACACGTAGTCCTGCTAGAAAATGACATTCAACGAATAGACGGTGTTTCGAATTAATGGGATCAAATATACTGGCTAACACACTTTGAAAAAAAAAAATAAAAAATGCATGGCGTAAAATGAACTCAGTTGTGATTTACCTCAGAGAAGGACGTTGACCCTTATGACCCCCAACTAAAAAAAGAGCACGTGACTATATATGCAAGGGATTTGTTGACAAACCAGACGTCTCGTGTCGGTAGTGAATGGAATCATTAGGCCCAGAGCCCCACGCAACCCCTCACCCCTCCCCTCACCCCTTCAACAGCTGGGGGTCAGCGGCTATATGCAGAGACGGAGTTCCTAAAAATAATCCTCTGGCCTCTGAAGGTTTACAATGCTCACTTTGTTGTGTGATGATAACAGTGGGCACCGCGTGGCGCGGGTGCGATACTGGGTGTCCTTTGTCGGTAAGTCATTCGTGAAGATCATGATGGTCATGACCAAGGGACGTGTTACATGGTTCGTGACTCCGGGGTAAGGAAGGGCATGAAGCTTAGTACGTGTTTGCTATGAGCAAAGCCCTTTTTGCAACAACAAAATGTCGATTTCAGTACCGTATCAAGTGACGCTGCATTGTATAATGGACAGGATGGACCATGCCAGGGCTGAGAGAATTCACCTGTCAATTGGGACAGCCACCGTTGAGAGTTTGGTGTTAAGGCCGGAATGAACTAATCATACGATCGCTTTTGTGTACTTGTCATACGAGGGCGTTAGGTATTATCACTGCGCAGATTGTTTATCTGATTCTTTTGTCAGAGGAAATTAAAAGGAAGGACTTCAGTGAGTGCATGAGAGCGCGCTTTCTACTTATTATTTCATGGCATTGGAATTTAATAGTAGGAAAATCACACAGTAAATTCCATTGAGCGCTCAACCATAATACATGTATAATATTGTTAGCGTAAGTTGACGAACATTGATGCTTCCATTAGTGTCTGTCGGTTCACTGGTTACCAACTAAAGATTGACCTGAAGCGATGACATTAGCTAGTACTAACGAGCTATAGCTTGAGGCTTATCTCACCTTTGTTCTCTCCTGCAGTACGTATACACTTTCGATCTGAACCTTTCTAATCTGCATGTCCAATGTGTATGTTTGAGTTTCACTCGCACGTATGCACCCTGATGCATAAACAGAACTATACAAAATGCAAAAACTAGTGGTAATATTTTGGGAAATGAAAAGGCTGCTGCATTAGTTGTCAATCACTTGATTCTCTTGAGTGGAAAAAAAAAATAATTCATTCATATTCTGAACGCTAATCACAGCTTTCAGATTAGTCACAACAGAGTTCGAATTATCAGGTGTATAGCATAAAACGTCACGTGCGAACAAATTAACAAATATGTAATTTCAGCAGTCATGTGTACCATTTGTCCAATAAAACAAACCAACAGGACCTTTATATGTAATATAGTATAATCTATTGATTTATAAAAGTGCGCCTGTTGCAAAGCTGGCTCAGCTCACCTGCCTTACAGTGCACGACAGGTAAACAAAATAATAATGCAAAGCATGAAACATCACCGGTTAAAACTACGATTAAAAAGATGAGTCTTCAAAGAGCGTGTATAATGAAGATAAGAGTCACAATGGTGAAGGAAACTGAAGGATCATTGACCGTAATATTTTAAAAACAGAGTTAGTTGAATTAATAAATGTTGATTACTAGATCGCAGTTCACGGTCAGATATATAAGGTTTAATAAAACACGATAAATAAGACGGATCGTCACCAGGGACACATTTAAAACGAGGCAGGCTATATTTTAAAATTAATTAGCTCTTTTCATAGGCAGCCAGTGGAGTTCTTTCAAAAGCGCACTCGCTGAATGTCATCTTCGGTTTCTTTAAAATCAAACGATTGAATCAACAAGTGATCCTTGAATCTTGTATCCTTTGCAGTTTGGTTAGACGAAATACAGGAATCATTATCAAAAGTGATGAGATGAAAGCGTGGTTGAGATGCTCACATTCTGACCTGGTTAATGATGAGCGAATAGAGGAGATATTGCGAAGATGAAAGAATGATGTTTTGCACACTTGTTGCACATGCGATGTCATGCTTGCAGCATCATCAAATACACTTTGTAGGTTCTGCGTTGATTTGCAGGGGTCTATATGGTGCAGTCGCCAATGCCGAATGGGGGCAGTCGCACTCACTCGCTGAATGCTGGGGACAGTCGCACTCCAGCTCTGAGATGTGGTGACGTCCTATTAAGGTGCTCGATTTTGCCCTCGTTTAGCTTGAGGTAATTATTGGTCAACCATGATTGAATGTCATGGACAGTCTGCGTAAGGGATTCCAACGATGACGTCGAATAGTCGGGCAAATGAGGAAACAACGTGAGATAGAGATGTGCATCATCAGCATAAAGATGGAAGTTGACTCCGTGGTGTTCAATGATATCACAGATAGCCTATCTGTGATATCATTGAACATCGTGGGGTCAACTTACACGTCACCCATCTGAGATGGACGACGTGTAGAAAGAGAAGATGATCGGTCCCAACACCGATCCTTGATGGACGACGCCATGGATGACATCGGAGGTCATTGATATTTGGTCACTGTACAGCACGCTCTGGGATCTGTTGCTCTTTAGTATGACTGGAACCACTGAGGCTGCGAAACAGGGACGAGTGAGCGATGGTGTCGAAAGCACTTGATAGATCCAGAAGGAGAACACCATTGCGTTGTCTGTTATGATTGAAAATGCCAATCAAACACCCACGAACTGTAACAAAAGCTGATAATAAATTTACCTGTTTAAATTTACCTGTTGCCAATTAGTTGCCTCCCGTGACGTTCTCTCTGAATGACCATGCAGTTCTGACTTTGATTTGAGTTGATTCACGTGACTACACAGCTTGTGAGGCACACGCGTCTGTTTCTTTCTAACGATGTATTCATACGTTAGATGACTCGTGAATGCACATGTGGATTCGTCTATAATGAGGTCCGTTTCAGTGGGAAAAATAATATAATACCCCGTTGATCACAGGAGTCAGTTGGAAATTGAAAACCTTGCATTCTTATGTAATACTAGGCCTACTGTAGCGGTTAGCTGTCTTTGTTACATAAAGGTTCACTCACCATTACATCGCTACATATTGCATGATGTTAAACGAGCAGACTTGATTAGAGCATAATTAGTATTATATATACGAGGGTTGTTCGTGATAGAGCGCGTTATCACAGAAAGGGTTGGCTTTTCAGATGATCTAGTTGTTCGCACTAGTTGTCCCAGAAAATCACGTGATCACCTCAAGAGCCAATTTGAGTGAAGCGGGGTCGGTATTTCGTCTTAAATGTGACAGACTCTTTGATTACGTGCAATTCAAAATCGATTTTAAACTAATCATTGACGGATTTCTCCGATATTTTCCTCATAGACACATCACAGCAATAACAAATTGGTGTTTGCATTAAATTATTAATTATTAATTATATTGGTGAAATTATTATGATTTTTTTTTTCTACTCCATGCATGCAGTAACATAAATATTAAAATCACGCAAACGCACAACATAACAGACAATGCCTTTAAATTGGTCAACGGTCAAATAAGGCCCAAAAAAGATCACTAGTACTGGCATCAATTTATGTTCCTTCTGTCAATTAAACATTATTATTAACTGGAAAACGTTGAGTGAATTATATATTTTTTGTCACACACTTTCATGCTAATTTGCATGTATGTCCAAAATTTAATTGAAATCGATAAATCCAAAGTATGTTTGACGGTCCCGTATAAACGTATACTGCAATCTTTTTTATGGTATTATTACGTTTCGGCAAACTTTTACGTATCAAGAAGATACGGGTTCAATCTATATATTTTCCCGAAAGAGCACCACTTAATCCTTTAGTGTGATTTTGTAGTATCATGTTAGGAATAAGAATATTATCAAATCGTCAAAAAAGAGGGATACAATTAGCCACATCTATGTATAACATTCAATATGGAATATTCTTTCTTCGGCCGAACTTGATTTCAATCAGCCTTAACTTCTCTAATTGAGAATGGATTTGTGTGGAATTTGTTTTAAATGAAACCAAATCCATATCTCCGCATTAGGGCTTTCTCAAAACTGACCATGGTTTCTTTGTATGAGGATGTATTAGCAATCGATAATGAAACAGTTTTCAAACGGATAGCATAAAAGATAAGAGATATAAATACTTGGCATGGCTATTGTCTAACGTGTCATGTGCCACTTTTCCTACCATTTGAATTCCAATTCCATCAGAATTGACATATCTCAATCAATATAGTGCACCCGACATCCCGCAACATTTTCATTTTTGGCGGCAAACAAGGCCCCAGACCATGGATAAACTTCATTGAACGCATTTTTAAGGCAACGTTCTCGTACTGCTGTGTGGTTTGAGAGTGCTATTGTTGGGATAGTAGCACAGCTAATGTTTATTTTCTAAAATCAAAACCAAGTAGAAAGTTTGTATTGTTTTACCGCGAGTAGATGCAAATAGATATTCGAGTACATGTATATAGAAAACTTTAGGCCATGTACTCTGTATATGATACATAACGTTAGTACAATCATTTGGTAAATGCTCCAATACGCAGCTCGATCATTGAAAAAGGTATCGATAAAAGGTGTTTTAAACCCTTTTTTTTTTTTTGCAATTAGACATCAAACTTGATTCTCTGTGATAATTTGATGTAAGCAGTTCATTAACCCAGCTAATTAACGCCCCCCCCCCCGCTCCCTTCGAAAATCGCTCGGATATTTCTTGTCCTTGCATTCTTCTTCTGATCTTGCTCTTGCAGTAATTATTCCCCAACATCTGCCTGTGGACCAATCAGGTGTTTTCGTTGCCCTTGTCGATTGTACGATAAATACTCAGTAAAACAGGATTATCGGAGATTATGCAGATGAATGTATGCTGAAGTAAATTTTTCTCTCTAAAACTCGAGCCATACACGCTGGGTTTATTAAGATACAAAATCTACCGAGACAGATTGGCAGTTAACCACATTGAAGGTGAGGCCCGATCATTCCAAACCGTATAATTGACTCCACTCAATTAAATGTGTATGCATTATAATCGTAAATAAATGGGTAAAACCTTTCTCAGGTATGACGTCATTGTCGAATACCTTGGACACTTGACCCTTGACCCTTGTCCGAATTATGAGAGAGCCATAATAATTAAGAAGCGAAATCTTGGGGAGTGTTTCCAAACCCATATATAAGGTTTAAAACCCACCGGAAAGTTTTACTGCACCGTTTCCGCGAATATTGAATGTCACCTGATTAAAACGCCCTTGTTTAACCTGGCAACAGTGCGCAACATTACAAAAGAAACGGAGAATTCTACTGTTTGTTTATTTTAATCCTGGAATGGAATCATGTGATCGGGTGACTTCATAATACAACGATCACGTGACGGTCATGTGATAACATACAAAATGGCAAATTGAAGTCTTGAGAGCGAGAGAGAGAGAGAGAGAGAGAGAGAGAGAGTAAGGAGTTAATATAACATGCTGGTGTTGGCGAAACAATATTTATAATGGATGTCATACACTATATAATACATGTAGTAACATAATTATAATAATGACTAAACTTCGTGGGAAATAATTCTGAAAGGACGGTGGGTAATTTTTTTCTAATTTTACCATCAGAATACAAAGCTATTTTGCATAGAGGGGGTGATTCTAATGTGTCTGTTACTTGTGAGGAGTAGGCTACAGGGAATGAGAGGAATAGGGAAAGCGATGGACACAACAAACAGAGGTCTCAATAACACCTCGTGAAATGGACAAAAGAGCTGATGTAATGGACAAACAAATCTTGTTTCATCGCACTTCCTGGTACGTGCCACAGAAAATCGTAACTCAACTCTGTGACACATTCCCCCCGTTGAAGCAATAGGTATTGCTTGGAGTTTCAATAATGGTAAACGAATTCTACACATCACAGAAGTTTAAGGGGCTGAAGTTAACTCGGTCAGTGTCCAGGTCAAGTGGGCTGTCATTCACGTAGACTGACTCGATACAACCGACAAATCCGGAACGGTATGATTTCGGGAGACCTTCAGGGGGGTTGCGGCTGCCACCTGTATAATGGAGAATTAGGCCAGGTCAAGGCTACTGGTTGAAATAGGACTGACCAATCCAGAGGTCTCCATTGGTGTCCAATTGGTTGGCTCCCTCTTTAGAAGAACCGTAGATGACGTCACCGTTGTCGACTTGCAAAGATGCTGACCGCTCATCTCTGAAATAGCAGATAAGATAAGATTAGGATAAGATAACACACTACACTATAGAGATAAAAGCTTTAATGTGGATACATGTATAAGGTTGCAAATTAGCAATACTTGCAATTTTAAGAAACAGAAGATAAAATAACCAACCTCTTAAAGGTCAGTGTGTGCCAATGACCGTCATTGACCCGCACGGGCGAGCGGAGGGAGAATAGCTCAGTGGACAACTCCTTGCCCAGATTGAAGCTGACCTCTAGATGACCAGAGTTGATGGCGATGGCCAGGTAATCACCGGCCACCGTTTCGGACTTATGCACCAATAAAAGCAAACCGCGAACGCCCAACGTGTGGAAGTGAATCTCAAAAGAGTTCTTACTCTCGGCACGAAACCTAAAAAAAAAAAAGGAAAAAACATTGAGAAATGATGGACGTCACGGGATGGGATGGTGAGGTACTTTTCGTTTATGTTGTTCAGATACCGATGATATGTGCGCCCATCGAACGACACTGGATTGGACTTCATTCGCACCACAGATGCTGTATGAAAGCAGAATATATTTATTTCAATACACGGATAGAATGACTTACTTGATTCACATTTCTTCCCAGAGAAACCTTCAGTGCATCTGCACTGGAAGTCGTTGAGAACTGGGACGCATGTGCCACCGTTCGTGCAAGGGTTGCTCTCGGGTGGGCATGGCGGACCGAGGTATGGACTGATACCAGCAGATGAGATGGAAGAATCGTAGAGCCCATCGACGAGAATATTGTCTTCGTAAACCTACGAGTTATCAAACTAGTTACTAGCGGTAACTTTCAAAGAAAATTGCTGACCCTTTGAATCGCCCCACGGAAACCAGAAATAATACCACTGTCAGGATGGTAAGCGCTAGGAAATCCACCAAGGTAGAATTTCTTGTGAAGATTCAGCTGCTTCAGAGAACCCTGGGAAAATATCGTTTGATTTTAGATCATTTAAATTTTGAGTGTGTATCACTTTTGATTGCCCATTGTCCGATTCAGCGCCATTGATGGTGAGGACGCCCTGCTTTTCATTGCGTATGATGGACACTTTGTTCCATGTGTTGAGCGGGACTGGGAAGCTACTCCTGGATGATTATAAGTTGATGTCAGCATTAATAAAATGATCTCCTTTAGCTGTTTGCTCTCACTTGATATCAGCCATTCCGCTGCCCAGATCGAACCGGAACTGCAGATAGCCATCGACGAGGTTCAAAGACAAGAAATCGCCACTTTCTTCTCCGTCTTGCTCGTTATATAACAACACACCTGTGCGTACACCCCATTAGTATGCAAATATATACATAAACTATCAACAGACCATCCGGATGAGTGCTTAAGAACCAAATTTCAAAGTTGAGTGCAGTCTCAAGATTCTTGGTCGTTTTCAACTCCAAGTATGATGCTCCGTTGAATTGTGGTACGTCGATCTCGATTTCTGAGCAGTATACATGATAAGAGCGGAATCCATGAGAGATGACCGCTTACTCTGGTCACACAGCTCGCCCTGTTGGTCTCCAGCGCAGGTGCAGGTGAACTTTCCCCCGGGGAGGTCCACACACGTCGCCCCTTCAGCGCAGGGGAACGATTCACAGGCGAGAGTCTGCTCAACGGTACAGGTCAGACCTACACGAAGGAAATGACGAAACACTGGTGATAACGTAGAATTACAATGCATACTGAGAAAGCTTATCACACTGAGTTAATAAAACATGGACAATTTAATATGGCTTTGACGTCAATTCGATTTATGGGATCGATTGAATGAATAAGAATATACATACCTGAATATTTGAGCGGACAGATACATTGATATGTAGTTTGCAAGGCCATGCAAGTGCCATCATTCTGACACGGAGAACTGTCGCACGGGTTGTCCATGCACTCATCTAGGTAAACCGACATTGACAAATCACAAAAACACAATCAACATAATGAACACCATTACCAATATGGACAGCAAGGTTGATGTCGTCAGAAGCAGGGTAAACTAAACTGTAGTCTTTAGTGTTCTTTTCATCCGTGATCCGTAACACTTCGATGCAACCCACGAAACTCTTCTCCGTTCCGATATTTTCGACAACCCTACTCATGTAATGATGACATTAAAATCTGGATCACAGACCACGTGGACGCATTACTTGCTCGTGGCGATCGGCAGACCACCGAGGAACAGCGGTGACTTCAAGTTCAGCGACCTCAGAGCTCCCGGACTGACCCCGCTGACCTCGTGACCTCCATTGACCTGAAGCATGCCATTCTTGCCGAATCTTTGAGCTACAACTTTGTGGTAGACGTTCATGTTGACGGGGGAGGTAGAGACCAAACGAGAGATTCCGCTTCCCAAGTCATATCTGAAGTAAAAGTCTTGTTTAAACAATTATAATATTCCATGTCGACAAGTTGATCTAAATTACGGAATGAGAGGAAGGGAACAATAAAATACAAAGGTCTCAACAAAACGTGTGTCATTTGAGTGATAAGACATTTGCAAAAACGAAGTCAATGTTCTTCTTAGCTTGTACGTGTAGCATTTGAGCAAACTGAGCAAACACGTCAGTCGCTGGAGGTCGGATTGCTATTCATTATGTGCGCATTACATATGCAAAATATCCCGTGTGGATATTAATCACAGCCCGCCTGACCTCCCAGATGCCAGCTGCGCCGCTATTGATGACATTAACATATCGCGTGTGAAATCATTCGTTTCCATTGAGTGACGTGTTTCATGTCCACTCTATACAACACGGCATTCCACATCTCATACGCAGATCAGGCTTAGTTAGATCGAGTTCACGCAGCTGTGTGAAATGAAATGTACGCTAAATCCTGACATTGACGCCGAGAGAGGCCAGGGTTATCGTCAATAATGTCTCAAGATAAACATACTACTGAGTTAGAGAACGGGGATTAAGCACCTGAAATCGACATGTCCATCAACGAGAGACAACGAAATGAAATCGCCATTTCCTGTCTGATCCTGGGCAGCGAAAAGCAACAATCCATCCGGCTTCAAGGGTCGAAAGGTCATCTCTATGGTGATACGGCTGTTGCCATGGTGAATTTTGGTCAGTTCCAGGTATGAGTTGCCGGAGAATGATGGGATCATGTAGCCAGTACCTGGTGAAATGAAATCAGGTCAAATATAGTCAAGGTAGAGGAATTATGAGCTTCACAACATAGATTGCTTGCTCGGCTTTTGCTCTGGAGCCAAAGCAAGATTGTCGACATCGAATCAGTATGACCTCAGTCTACATGTCTATAATATTATTATGATTATTAAGTCCCAGAATTGAAGTGACTTTTTGGTTTCTAGCATAGTGAATAAAAGTACAATAATTAAAGAGAGATATGGCCGAATGATGCTCATATAACTCGTCGATTATTGCTCCCCCATTGGGATTTGATTTCGTATAAATAGCAGCATTCTTTTAAGGAAAATTTTCTTATAAATTTTTCCTTACGTGTGTTGTCGCTATTTTTTTTTTTTTTCTTTTTTTTTTTCTTTTTGATTGCAAATTATGATAACAAGGCCCACATTGAATAGAACATAGTGAATGCATTAGACAAGCAATTTGCAGGTAAGAAACAAAGGTGCTTAAAATAATTGTTATGAAAACTTGTTAGCACGGTGCAGTGTTGGATAATAAAAATAAATATTAAATTAATGAAACCCACTATACGTTTACCAAGCTACCTGAAGAAGTTTTCTGGAGTCGATACCCTGAAAAGTTGATTTCATTGTGTTATAAAGATGCATGCTCCTGTGTTTAGATTAGTCTCAAAAAAAAAAAATACTGGGTGTTTGACAAAAAAAAGTATAATTCTTTAAAGTGAGAAAAAAAAACAGAACCACCCTATATATTAGTTTTGATAATTAGAAGTGAAGACATGCATATATCGGGTGCTTCTTATTTACGCTTGTGAGTCGAATAACGGAGAGGTTTAGTGCTAAATCTATGAGCATTTTCAGGGGGAGGTCATCTTAGCTCACCTGCATCACTCAGCATGATATCGAAAGATCCTGCAAGTTTCGGAGGAAAATTACGATTTTGCTCATAATTATTTAAAGACGTTATTTGCCGATCAGTGCCTCAGGGTGTTGGTGTCATATTTTGGAAGGTTCGTACTCACTTTGGCAGGCGGCGTTGTCAGCCGTTGCCTCGTAACCAGGTCGACATGAACACCTCCCGCTGTTGCAGTACGTGCCATCCACAAAACAGTCACCATCACTTTTACAGAAGTAGCCGACATCACCTGAAATAGAAGAAAAAAAGGTCAAAAAAAGGTCACTCCAAGCCGCGAACAAGTAACGCAGACCGTATGGCAGAGTACTGTGACTGTCTCTGTTGGTCACGTGGTTGGACACGTGACGAGTGGTTTTGCGGGGTCGTTGGTAAGGCATGCGAGTGGTGGTATCATCTGGTAAGAGAAGGAAAGGGGTGTTAGGAGGAGAGAACCAAGCCTCAAAGAAGAAAGAGAGGGCAAGCTATGAGCCTCCACCGGGTATTAAAAAAAAAAAAAAACACACACACACACACACACCAAAGACCTTTAAGCATCCCCATGGCAACCAGAGACACATACCAGCACAGGGTCCCTCGTGAGCAACTCTTATGTCCCTCATGAGTCGACAGGCGAAGATCCTCAGTTGACAAGCGTCTCCGTGGGTCATTCGGTCAGTTCCACAAACTGGTTGCGACCTCTTTTCGCTCAGTTCGCAGGTGGAGGGACACGTGCACTGAGGAGCACCATCCTCCATGGTGCACGTGGCGCCGAAGTAACACTGAAGATCAGCGCAAGAGAGCGGCGTGTGGCCCGAGTCTGTCAACAAAGACGCACACTTTTGAGCAATATGTGTAGTGTAGGAGGAGTATCTAGGACTGGTGATACATTTAATTGTACAATCCCAGATATTACTTACACGTATACGTGTAAATAATATCTGAGATTGTAAAATTACTAAGACTAATGATTACATATGAACATGACAGCTCAGTGCGTAAACTTATAAGGATTTACTCAATAATAAATTGATAATTAAAACGACGACAGTTAATTTACAATATGCCGAAAGAAAAAAAAAACAAATCAACTGCAAATTATCAACTTCGTACAATTATTAAGCTCTAGCCGGTAGCCATTCTCGTGGTCTCTCTCTCTCTCGTTATTTTGTTCTAATCAATGAGATCAAACCACAACATGTTTCTTCCCGTAAATACCATTAGCGCACATGCAGTAACACAATTTGCTTTCTGTAGTAGTCTGGATAGCTGGGTGTAGTCCTGTGATATAAAGACTTCTAGTAGTTTAATGCAGCAGTGCTATAAAAAAATAATAATCATAATAATTACAAGCCTCCAAGAAGCAAAGAGGAGCAAATTAAAATTCTCGGTAGGAAACTGTGTCATGTTTGCAGCCAGTATTGTGTCACGACCTAATTAATACCTATGCAATACCACTTCAATTACAATGAGTTCATGATGCATCTTCTGCAAACATAGTTCCTATACTGACGAGCACCATAAACTTAATTAATCATTTTGACTTCAATTTTTAAAGTATAATTCATATCTCTAGCATTTGGTAAAATTTTGACACATAATTCCCAGAACTGTGGGTTTGATCAGCGAATTTAGTGAAGCGAGATGAGCAGAGCAAAAGCGCCGACTCTGCTGCGGATTACTCAGCAGAAAATGCGTGTTCTCTGCTCAGCGGATGTCGGTGCCCGTCGGTTCCAGCGAGACAGAAACGGAAATGACCGCCGAGAATGACGTAACATTTTACAATGCCTTATAGTCTGTTGCATCTCATGCTACAATTAAATGTTTATTTTAAGGACGCCAAGTTCATTTTGCTCGTCACATATATTTGGGAGGTAAGGTTTATAATGTAATCGAAACCAGCTGATTGGAGTGGGCAAATGGCCTTAGGAGGCACCCATGTGTCCGGTCTGGCAGAACGCTAAAGCTGGACATCCAATTGCATGTTGTGAATCGCACAATAGGAATTTCCGCTCACTGCGGTGACGCAGGAAGGAAGTCGCGTTGCGTGAGACTTAATCACTCATTAACAGCTCACTTCGGCTGCATTGCACAACCCGATAATGAACACTTAGCTACTAATTAACCGCGCGAGTTCCCCCCCCACCACCCCCAAGATGTAATGACGTCATGGTTATATGAATCACAATCACGTGATGATTGTTCTAATAAATAAATTAATTAATAAATTTGTGATTACATTATTACATTGGAAGAACAAGCATCAGTTACATATGTAGTTCTAACCATGACGCTGTGCAATGCTGGTGATTGCAGCTGAACCCAATCGCATCTTAACTCCATCTCCACCATGAAGCGCCTCATCATTTCTCGCATGCAACACATTTATCTGACCTTCGTATCAACGGAAACTGAAGTACATACTACGGCACTCTGATGCGGTTTGCATCATAAACATTGGCCTTCTCAAGCATCGATATTGGGGTGCTCTCCATCCGCTCATCGTCGCCTTACTCAGCCCATGAACTGCTCCGGCAATCCCTTGTATTAAGCCGTGTTTCTCGTTCATTAAAATATTCGAAATCAGTATTTGACTCGACATCGTCCATACCACGCTCCTCCATAACAGAAACTCGTAAAATTATAAAGCTGTCTGAAAACAAACCCTGTAGAAAAGCGTGCAATGCGCTTGTCTAACCATGCATCGTGCCTAACATCAGTCAACTATACGCCTCACTCAATTTGCATCCATGGAAGAACAGGAGGAATTTCACCACCCGCCGCCACCGCCGCTGATTAGTAATTACCAGAAGCTAAAGTATGAGATAACTCTCTAATATTGCCCCTCCCACCCCACAAAAAAAAAAAAATTAAATAAACAAAATAAACATAAATCACACATTTTACGCCACCGAACGACTTAAAATACAGTGAGTTCGCGACAAACATTTCTACGTCGCCTTCCAAAATATGGGTCGCGTGCAAAACTTCTGGTCACTCCCTACTCATAATTATGAATAGCATGCGTATAATTATATTTTGTATTAGGCCTTAATTGGCTACATAGCAATTAAGGCTTAACAATAATGAAAGCGCAGATTTTACTTCTGGTCTGAGATGTATCCTTGCATGATATTATGACATACGTATTTGTCTTGTCATTGTAATTTTTTTTTCTCCTATGAGTCAAGCAATGAGGTAAGCAACATATCACTAAAAATTAAAAATAAATCAAAATGTTACCAAGCCCACATTAAAGCAAAAATTTACAACGTTGACTTATCGGTGTGTAGATTAATGACACTGATTAGTAAACAGATCTACTACCTGTTGTGAGTAAACCTTGAATTGTGCATAGAACAAAACAAACGAAAAATCAGTGTAGAATTGTCGAAACAACATTCACCACTCAAAATAAGGTCGACAAGAACAAGTGCGAACTACTAATGACACGTTATGATTCCATGATAATCCATTATAATTTTTGTGAAGTGCGTTATGATTTTCATATTTTAGAGAGAGTGCGTTATGATTCATGTGCAATACCGTTGCAGTTGCTGGCGGATATTTCTCGGCCATCAGGGCATAGATTGCACTTCTGTCCCGTTATGCCGGGTTTGCACACGCAGCGTCCCGTCATCTGCTCGCAATCGTCTCTCACAGATCCGTACCGATTGCAACCGCAAGCTAACAAAACAGAGGTGAAAAGTTGCAAAAAGTGACATCTCCAAGGTTTCTTACGAATGCATCCGCTATTCCCATCGTGGATAAGTGGCAGCCCCCAGAACCCTGGTTCACAGCGGGCGCAGTTTAACCCTCCAACGCCTGGTTTACATGTGCACTGTAACGTCAACGGATCGCATACTGAACTGAAGGAACCGAGTTTGTTACACTGGCACATATCTGTAATCATAACGTTCAAAATTATCATAATGTCCTCGGTGCGTTATGATATTATCGGGACTGACGTGGGCAGCCTGTGTGACCAGGACCAGGGGCGCTGTGGAATCCGTCAGGGCAACAACCGTATTTAGATTCAGCGCAGCTTCTCTGAACTTGGTCTTCAGGCGCTGAATGAAAGCATTTGTGAGACACGCCCGTTTGAGTGGCTACAATCGGATACCTTCTCTGCAGCACCGAGCGACCCCTCCCTTGCGGTGGCAGTACGAACCCGCTGGACACCCTCTTCGCCCAATGCCACAGTCAAATTCCTTGCCAGTCTTCTGGTCGATGAGAGGATCGTTGCCATCGCAAATCTCTTCCTCGATATCTGAAGTCAGAAATGTAATTCAAAAGGAAAAAGAAAGCGGGGCTTGGGTGTGTGTGTATGTGTGTGTGGCGGGGAGGGAGGGGGGGCGCATTTATAAAGGATGCCAATATGACTCGCGGTTTTAGTGCTAAATAGGCGGGGAGCATTCCGTATTTCAACAGGAACTCTCAAGAACTGAGGGGGTCTATTTTTATATGAGAAGAGGGGATGAATACATCCAATAAAGCGATGCCTCTAATGCCAGAGCACAGTGAGTAGGTGACAGAGAAAGGGAGAGCAATAGATGCAGCTATATGTGGTGGAGTAATTCATGCAGGCGAGAACGGAGAAAGATGCATGGTTGACAGATAACGGCGCTGAATCAATGCGAGTGAATTGCAAATCACACCTTCGCAGTTGTCCATTGGCTGAGCACTGATGCTCTTCTGCAGGCGACACGATTCCTCCTTCATCTGGCATTCATTGCCGTAAGTTTTGCCGTCGGATCCGCACAAAGGAGATCTAACGCGGAGACAAGACAAGGAAGCTGGAAAATATGGACGCTGTTTGTATTATTCACCTGATGGCGTCGCAGTTGAAGTTGCAGACGCAGCCGACGGGACCCTCGGCGTCATACTCGCATCGCCCGCCGAACAAGCAGTTGCTCTCATCGCAAATGTCACCGCCAGAACCCGAGATTTCCATGTCGCCCTCCTCGTCCTCACACTCCCCACTGTGTTGAATTTCAATATCGGTGCTCTGCATACATGCCTGGCGCTGCAGCTCGCATGAGTTGATGTATGTAATGCTATCACTTCCGCACACGGGTTCGTTGTCATCGGGGCATCTTTGCACGCATATACATTGGCCATTGACGCAGGACGCCCCCGTGCGGCATCGCACTCCCTCACATTGGTCTGCAATAACGTGGAAATAGACTCTTCTATATATTATCACAACGGCTGCTCACCACAAGGTCCTTGCGACGCTATTGCAATGTAGCGTTCTAGTGTACACGAAGCGACGCGCATTATGCATTCATTCGTGTAGGTGACGCCGTCCGTCCCACATACTTTGTTGACAACCTGAAGAGCGACAAACAAAAGAATTCTGAGATATTCTGGGCGCCGAAAAGACTCACTTGCACGCATCCACCCGGACAGACGCAGTGGGCTCCTCCTCGGCCATCGCTCTCGCAGATGCTGTAATAGTTACATCGTTTGCGCTCACATCCATCGGAAGAACCTACAGGTACGATTACATAACCGAAACAGCGACCCCAGCGATTGTCCTCTTACTGCAGAGTCCTTGATATTTTGCTACGATACTCGCCCGCTTCTCGCAATTCTCCGCTTTCAGTTTGCACTCGTTGTTGTAACTGATGCCATCGCTTCCACAGACCTATTAAAGGACAGGGAAAAGGGGAAAAAATGAACAATGTATAGCTCATAATAGAAATGACAGTTATTGCCATCGGCGAATCTCTCTTTACAACGAAATAATCCTGTCTAAAGCAATGTACCTAAATCTCTATACGGCATGAAATACGCCGCAGTATTCCAATGACTCAGTCGCCTGATTGCATTTCCAGCTGAATTAATGCGATTTCGTGATCAATAAGAAGCTGGCCTCTGTTTCAAGCAGCGGAAATGGGGTTTTAGCGGCCGGATATGGACACGTTGACCCTGGATGGTGATTCCGGGCGGTGCCACGAGGCCCCAAAATGATCACTCTCCAATTTCCAATCATTCGTTTGCAGTAAACACCCCGCCCTTTCCTGGGTTTATAGCACTGATATGTGCCTTAAGTAACGAGCCATGAGATGAAATGGACACCCATGGGATCAAAATTGACACTCTTCTCTGGAATTCATTCACACCAGTGGCTCGGGTGGGATAATTATTACTGATAGCCACGTGACCCTCGCAGTGGTCTGAGTGTCAATTTCATTATTCATAGTATTCGTTGTCAACCGATGAAAATTCACAGACATGCTTTTTTTAAACACGTTCGTGGAAATAATATGAGGCTCGGTGTGATATATTATTGATATATGTATTGTAACAAAACGTTGTTCACTTCATTAGCTGAGATTGACAATTTCTCTGGAACAAATCTGCTGCAAATTGCATCATATGACATGAAAGCCTTCTGGAATTCATGCATAATTAATTCTGCCTCCTTGCTAATAGTTTTAAAACAATATTAATCCGTCCATTTCGCCACATACCGGTTTGAATTCCCCTGAGCAAGATGGACACTGGCAGGACGGTTGTCCATTCCGAACAACACATGTCGCACCATATGAACACGTGTAATCAACACAAGGTCCATCAAAACCTGAGGAGAACAAATGCGTCAATGTCATTTGCGATATTATTTATTAATCATTCAATATCACTTTATTTTCCAGCAAAGGGATTATCACAGTACAAGCACATTCATTTTCATGCAAGTGACGCGAGGGTTTAAAACCCTTTAGAGTCAAAATCGACTTGTGATGACATGAATTGGAATTTAACATGTGTCCATATCAACAGGGTGACGTCACAAGAGTGCGTTGTCACCTGTCGCAAGGTCCGTCCGAGGTGGCTCGTCAGCTAGCATGGAATATGTAAACGACAGAAACCATAAAAGCTTCTTTCACTGCGTATCGTTACAAAGAATCAAAGAACACTTACTACAGACGCCGACGTATTTCACAGCCACCCTGTTGCCGTACTCGCAAGACTGTCGCATCAGTTCACACTCATTGTTGTACGACACTCCGTCCGTGCCGCAGACCTGGCGCATAACCGGCTCACAGCTGGGCGGACAGATGCAGGCGGCTTGACCTTGACGATTGACGTGACACTCCTGACCAGGACCACACGTCAAGTCTCGACACGGATTGTTACCTGCACCACGTATGGGAAACACAAACTTTGAAACTTCGAAATATTTTGATTCTTGCAATTCACACAGCAGCGTGCATCAGTGATTTTGATAAAATTGCGGCGGGGAAAAAATATATAGTAAAATATAATAAATTATTTCAATGAAAATTTCAACATTTTACATGTAATCGGGCTTTAAATTCAGGTGAATAGCAACAAATGCTCTCTAAAAAGTGATATCAGCACAGGTGTATATGATATATTGCACGGGGTGATCTTGAACACACGTTGGTGAGTCTATTTACCACTCGATATATACTCATCTCCGCTTTCTCCTTGCATTGCGTGACCTGTGAGGAATGTCATGCATCAGAAAGAGGGACATGGTTTCGATTATTTGTGAATAGGACGACATCGACAGAGGCTGAAGACCCTGGTGCATGCAACTGACTGGGGACCAAAAAAGTAATAAGGACATCTTTGCAAATCCTCAGCAAACATATGAAAAATTCACGTCTCTGAAAGTGCATTTGTCCAGGTGGTCTGATGGACAACGTGTCCATTTCAGCCGCAGCTGCAGTACGACATGTACTTCATGGGTGCTTGACCGTTGCAAATGACCGCTATCTCTCACCAGCCCTGACCACTGTTCAGGGTCGTAAGCGAGGAACGAGCCCTAGCTTTTAGCCCCCCAATTCACCTGCCGCTCAGAAGGCAAAGCTGAATAAATGAAGGCCATCGTATGTCTTGCCAAGCGAGCAATTTGCGTGGGGGCCAAAGTGGCAATTTGGGAGTCAGCAAAGCGGTGGTGTGGCCAGTTCACTATTGTGTGCATCCGCAGGTTGTTGCCGGCGATAAACAAAGCAAAGCAGAAAGCGTGCAGTCGAGGAAGGATCGACGGGGTGACGGAGATGAATCATTCATGTGACAATATTACTATCCGTTGTGACATCGACAGACAAGGAATCTGGAGTCAATCACATACTACCGTCACCCCTGCCTTCGCACTGCATGACAGCCGTATACACGGTGATCGCACCAGCGTATGATTAACGCCATCGCTCGTGCAGATGTCCAAGAGCATAAAGATTGTCTTTGCTGACCTCGAATCGGTCGACATGGAATTCCCTGAGGGAAATAAGCGAAAAGCTCACTCAGGGAGAAAATGCCCCGGCGGAAACAGACGCAGCGGAGGCTGTGCCCCTAGCCACGACGCAACTCCGAATGCAATGCAATGTAATAGGATTATGTGAGCCGGCTTTCTTATCAGCAGATTGGTGTGGAATCGATGCTTCTGTGTCCATGGTAACGGGGTCACGAATAGGTCACACAAAAGGAAATTCAACGGAATTAGACGTGGACCTAGAGAGGGTTGTCCACTGCCACAAGCCACGCGATCATAAAAGCAATATTTGGGCGATTTATACTCGCCATATTGGGAGGGCTACGCAATCCTGTAGGTGCCATCTGTATACAGCGGTATAGAAAGCGACTTTGATGCCAGTGGTCAGAGATCACTGTCAGAGATCAAAGAGCGCGTGATAATGCCTGTAACCAACATTCACCTGCGGTACATTCCCCTCGGAAGAGCTTGTAAATGTCCTTCCTAGCTTTGCATGCCTCGACTCGCATGATGCACTCGTTACTGTAGGTCTTGCCATCGCTTCCACAGACAGGAGCGAACGCTTCATTGCAAAGAGAGTTACATCTGCAGATAGGTTGTCTCTGGTCATCCAGTTGGCACACCTGTGCGTCATCGCATTGGTATCCTTTGCAGGGGTCTGTAATCAGAAGAAAAAAAGGTGAACGAAGGAAATGGGACAGGCTAACGATTTCCCGTAAAGGAAAGAAGAGTACAGGTAACTATTTGCCAATTCTGAACCCAGGCGGTCTTTCAGGTTCTACTTTGAGCTCTTCAACATAACCCACAGGGATGAGGGAGGTAGTTCAATATCTAAGGTGTGCACAAGAATGAAATCAACTATAGTTTCTAAGTGATTATGCAATAACAGAGCACAAGGTCGGGTGAATTATGAATGGCTATCATCAGTTAGAGTTCACGAGCGCCTCATTCCCTGTCGTTTCATCTATTATTGATGTCCTATTTTCGATTTTCCTCAGTGCATCCTTGATGAGAAAAAAAACCAACAAGCGTCAGTTTCAACAATGGACGATTGAGCAGCTGCGTCGCTTGGCAAATTGCTTTACACAGACTGTGTGTCACCGCTCACCACTGCACACAGTGTTCCAGTTTGACCAATCAAGTCGCGGAAATTAACCAAATTATGATACATCCAAATTTATTTTTCGTAACTGTCCGAGTTGTTGCTGAGCACGAATGGTGCGGGACTGATTTGGTTTCATGGGTGCATCATTGTGGTATGGATTTAGAAAAGTATCAGGCCTATAATCGATATGTTCCCTTAAGATGAAGTGTGGTACGAAATCAGCTAACCCCAGAGAATCTGCCTCATGCGGTGATCTGCAAATCCTCAAGACCACATAGGAGAACATGAGGAAAAATAGCGGATCCGAGAAGAGAGAAGAGGAAGGGTCATTTGCACGTAGTGTGGCGTCTGGGTAATCGATCGCGGTTGGTCAGTTTGGTTGCAAGGGAATATTGACTGACCCTTGGTCACCCCGGGTGAAGCAAAGAACCAGGTTACTCTCAATTGCTGCTGACATGAAAGAGTGGTGGATTATGCCGGAACAGCGATCTCTCATTTCAGACGCATGCAATCAGATGTTTCTGATGCTTCAGTGTAATGAGGTTGGATCGGCAGCGTGTCGCATACAGCACCATGCATCACAGAGATTCCTCCCGCGTCGCCTCGAGTCATCCATCAACTACATGAGAATCTTTCTCTGACGTTCAACAGAGAGACAGTCGCTGCATCCCTCTCCTCTAAGGAGGAAGAGGAAGAAGGGGGTAGCGAAATACGAACCCCTGATACCACGCTCCTTTGTGAGCGTCCTCTTCTATAACTGAATATTCGTGTAACCTCATCAAAGACATCCAATTTGCCGTGCAAATGACGTTAAATTGGACAGGAGTGCTTTGCCCTGCTCGTTAGCAAGTCTGTCGATACTTCGCGGGTTGCAGCTACGGAGCCTGTCTTCCGGGGGGTAAGGGAGGGGGTTGCAGATAATTAATCTCAGGGGAGAACACCTCCATGCCATTAGTAATTGTCTTGAGGCGGATGACAGAATACGAAGGTAGTTTAGACAGAGCTATCACACGCCTACCAGCATCGATTAAGTAATAATTCAAGAACCACATGTAAAATAATAATAATGATGAATCACCGATGTGCGGTTTGTTGTAAATTTGTAATACAACGATGAGTTATGATCATAGGGATCCAATGCCGATCGTACACCCGGAGAGTCCGGCCGGAATCTCGTTTCAGCGGATCTGATCGAGAAAGGAATGGCTCGCATACATCAAGACAACTGGGGCTTAACTGCGTCAAGAATGGCCGAGCGGAGACCTCGGTGCACAGCGAAACCGACGGATTTATGGACAGACTCGATTCTGAGCTGAAGCGAAATGGGATGATCCGAGTCAACGCGGCATCAAACTCCGCTCACCCCATCCTTTTAATCTTCCACGCGGTAAAAGTCTTTGATTGGGGATCAAGACTGCATCATCACTTCCAATTACACGGTGTGTGGATTATGGGTCTCTGATCCGAGGGAAAGAAAGGGCTCGCTGGCGGTGCTGCGTTTCTTATGCATACGCAGTGGTCAGTCATTTCACTTGTACTATAAGAATTTGACCACTTGACCAGTCATAGCACGTTCAGACTGAACACTGAAAACGCCAACCGAGCATTGCGACAGCGGAGTCCAAGGACATGAATTTGCCAATAAACCCCGTCAACTTAAATCACATACGTCAAGCAAAATGATTTCAGCGTCACGCGTGTTCAATTACAGGTTGACCTTGAGCAGTGTTGTCATGGCAACACCAGAAACGTGCTACCCGTCACGTTCATGAAAAATTACCAGGTTATGAATACGCGCTGTGACAAGGGGCCGTGTGATGCAAGCGGCGCGGTGTGAAATTCTACGCCATATTGGCCGAGCGTTGGGCGCTGCCAGAGCTCATTTCGATCATTGCTGTGCAAAGGTGCATGGCAGCGTTAGAAGGGTTCGCCCACCATTTGCGTTTATTGCATATCAGAACAATATCCAAAGATTTATCACTCGTAATATAACAAAACAAAAGGAAAATAACGCTGTAATTTGCATCGGGGAGAAAAACCACTAATTCAGTGAGACCACAAGAAAGGGCCCGTTTTTTGTGTGAGTGCTTGGGTATGCATACTATTCAACAACAAACGCTTGTACACACGCAGCTTGTCACAAAATCATGAGGTTTTAATATGCATGCGTGGCATGTAATGAAATGTCGCGGCAACAGGGATACACACAATGAATGAGACACGCCTGCCTTTGTCTGGGCAAGAAGAGTGACAGCGCTTTGCTCAAAATCCCCGCCATGAAGCTTCATTGACAGCCTTCTCTCAGCGGACGCTCCACAGAGACTGTCTTAATTTCGTTTCCATGGAAATTGAATCCAACGGTTATAGCATTCTATCATATGGGTTGCCATGGATACCAGATGACGATTTGAGGAGCTCGGAGTATGAAATATGAATGTGGTTCAATCGCTCGGTTCAAGGAAGACCCTAGACTCAGGTGCCGAGGGCAATTTCCAAAATGGAAGCGTGGTGCCCCTGGAGGCGCCTTGCAAACGTCGGGCATATTGGACATATTACCATGCAAGACACGAACAGCAAGCGTAGGGCTGCAACATGACCAATTACTGCTGATCAGCATACTGAACAAAACAATCAGCAAGAACTGAGACAATGCTCCAATTCAGGTGCTTAGAGACATCTCCTGTACACACATATCTCTGTCAAATTACAGCAATGTTTTCATCAAAGTTCGGTCAATGGAGCAAGGTCATCCGTCACAGTGAGTTCTCTGAGGTGGCAGACAAGATGACTGATTGAGAGGGAACAGATGGATGGCGGCCCCATTCAAAACGACAGGACGGAGCTGACTTAACAATGGCTGCCACCCCCAGGCAGCGGCGTGGCTACGTTTTGTAGGGATAGAAGGGGAAAAAATGCGCTCGGGGCGTGATAGTTCGGCTCACTCTGCCCGGGAAAGCATAAAAAGTATGCCCCTGTGCGCACTCTAACACCAGGAGGCCTTAGGCCGCAAAAAGAACTCCGCTGTATAAACCAATTTCTGCCATCCCCATTTCTCTGCTATATTGATTACACCCCTACATAATAGTCCTCAAGCATGTAAAATGATGCAATCGTAAACAGACGCAATTCATCTCAAAAGACCATAATTATTCGAGAAGAGACAAGACGATCACCGTGTAAGGCATTCTCCGTGAAACCCCAAATCTGACATAATGCTCAATAAGACTCGTTTCCTGGAACTTTATAGAAAGAACTACACGAAAAGCGCTTATGAAGGGCAGCATATGAGAGAAGGATCCAGAGATACACTACGAATCATAAGCGCCCCCGACCCACGTCATTCATCTTGTAGAGCGTTGGCCAAGAGATAGCGTGCCTTTGCTGCAACGTCGGATGATGCATGCTGCCCCTTTCGGGCCATACGTCACAGCGATGGGAGGGGAGGAAAATCACAGCATCCGGCACCACAAAGGAAGCCCAGCCCCCTCACATGACTGTCACGTGGTCGAATTAATACGTCATCAGCGTCCTTTGCTGTAACCATGGAGACGGATGATTTTCTTTGCCCTCGTGGTGCGAGCGAAAAAAAAAACTCAAATCAAGAGATGAAAGGCGAAAATACATGACCCTCTATCTCTCCCCGCGAAGGGAGCCTCTCTAGTGCACTCCCCTCCCCCTCCTTTGCCCTCTCTCTAACACCCGTATGCTCTTTCCTTCAATCTCGACGTCGTGTATTGGTCAAGGGACGTAGCATAATGGCCAGATAACGCGGTGGACCCCTAAAAGCTTTCTTCCTCTCTGCCGTGTGGTATATAGAAGAGTGAGAAGGTGGATATCTCTGCTTGCTCTCTCTCCTTGGATGCCTTATAAATAATTTGTTGATCAGGCAATCCGTACTCTGCCTTTTATGAGAGTACATTTCCTTCGTGTTCCAAGGTGGACTTTGCATCTTCATGACCATAAATATAAACCATCCAACGCTGCCGGGTTTATACCTGTGATACGGTGCAATGTTTTGCAAGCAGATATCTGCCACAATGCCCCAATAAGGGTGGTTGTTACGAGCCCATGGTCCGTATTCGAAGAGAGCACTGTCGGGGTCAGACTTTTACCGTAAATGCGTCCACAGAGAAGCAGTTATGTCAGCTATTTGTAGAGAGTTATGGCCAAGCACGAAGCATGCAGCCAATGCTAATCCCAAAGATTCGCTGGTTGGCACATCGACGCTATGCGATGTGACAGCGTGGGTTGTCGGTGAACTTGCCCAGGGATCTTAAGTAACCACCAAATATCATGCATGAAGTATTTCAGTACGTAGCAGACCTTCGAGAGAATGTTTTCGTTTTCTTTTTTTTTCTTTTTGTGTGAAATGCTATATAGGCAAATAAGGATGAGTGTAAAGCCTACTTTTTTTTCGACCGATTCATGAATATCTGGAACTCCCATCTTTTCACCAACACTTTCACAGCTTACTTGACGAATGTGCTCGTAGATAAGATAACTCTATCTAAAACAAGACCATTGTCTGTACTTCCAAACTGCTACTCGGCTTCCCCCAGGAGACCGACTATACCGAGAGAGAGAAAACGAATCCGTGGAAACCCTATTTACTGAGAACCCGTGAATTCAAGGAAACGATACAGGAAACATGAAGGGGCCCACCACTTTGTGACTCTCACGTGCTCCTCTCGTTATTCTTTCTCACTTGACAAAGCAATGGAGTACGAGCTATTATGTAAGCGTAGAAGAAGAACGATGAGGCCTCGCTCATTGATAAGTTGATCAAAGACCATCTTAGCATCCTGAGCACGGAGACGTCGACAGACTGCTGCGCTCCTCGACGCAGATCAAGAAAAATTATGAGCTTCTTTTGTGGTCGGAGGGCTGGCTGAATGAAAGCTTTGAGAGATTCCGTGACTCTTGGCATAAGAGCTGATTGGAGGGAGGATATTGGGGCTGCGACGTCCTTGGCCAAGGGAGCTCTCTCTCTCTCTCGTGCGGGGTTGACAATCTGTGTTCCCTAGCTGGGGTTATAAAGGAGTGAGCATGAAGATCCTAGGCTGATTGGGAAAAGCGAAGAAACGGGAAGGCTGGGAGCCATGTTAGGTTGTTTGCTGGATGGTGGGTGGTGATATACAATTACATTTATAAGTTTCATGTCATGAAATGTTAAAAGACAATTTTTTTCCTAATGCAGAATGAATATAATGTGCATGTAATATAATAGTTCAACCGAAAGAAATTAGTATGGCTGGGGGAATTTATATATAGATTTATAGTATGGTTATAACAGATAATTAACAAACAAAAAGTACAGATGATTGTCATGTCTCCCATTACAAGATTTACACGTCTTCAATTTCATTCTTTCGAGACAACAACAACCACAAATGAGTAGTGGTGTTGAAATGGACAGGGAAAAAGCTTGGATTATTAATCAACGAACGCGATGACCGAAGCGTACCGACGACGACTCGAGCCACGTCGGCTACCTGATGAAATCAACGAAATTGCACCACCACAAACAAATTATCAAGACTTCGAGTTCGACGTGGAAGAAAAAAAGGTGTGTGGCCCACTCAGTCTTGATGAAGTCACTGGATAACCGAATGAGGAAGTTCATTGTCTCGCGGGAGAACAGAGGAACGCGCGAGGTTTACGAGGGTGACCTCGCTTGTATAATTGTGTGAATTCATCAATTCGAGGGCACGATGCGTGCAGAATTCAACGCGGCTTTTATTTATATCAATTAATGAAATTGACACTCACCGCATTTGCCTTCGTACACCACAGTGATGTCGCGCATCTGATTGCAGGCGGCCCTATTGAGGGAACACCTGTTCTGGTAGTCCTTGCCGTCTGATCCGCACACCGGTCTGCTCCCCACGCTGTCACCGTAACTGTCACATCGTTCCGGACATTGACACCGCGCGGTCAGACCATCCAGAGAGGCGACGCACTGCGCCCCATAGCTGCATTGTTTGGACTCGCACGGATCTTGAACATCTGGAGGATAGACATAGCAAGCGAATGACGGGTGAGTGGCGACGAGGATGACGATGATGACGGTGATGAAGGCACGCGGCAAGGAAGACGACGCGGATGAGGTGGACGAAGCGAGACGACGCATTGTTGTCAGGTAAAGCAGGTATTATCCCAATCACGATACTCCTTCGCTTCTAAAATATTCACAGCCAGCTGATCTCTCGATGAGAAAGGTGCGTGACGCCCGGTCATCGTGCAAACCCCTCTCCTGGCGAGGAGCCATGCTGCTCACTCGGCATCCCGGATCAGCGACTGCATCGCTCTGCTCAGGTGCTGCGCCTGCGTCGGGGCCGCAGGGGAGAGGGGGTGCGAGCTAATCCCCGCTATGATGATCCTCCGTTAACGATTTGCCCACAAATGGCCAGCGTAACAAAGCTGGCTCGGGCGGTGGCTGTCGATCTCTGTTTCAGTGCGCTGCCGCCACAGGTTGACGGCGCTTTGCCACCATTAGCTTTGTCGCCATTCATCAGCTTCAAAGCGGGTCGAAATGGCGTGCGATAGATTGAGCAATCAGCGCAAGAAGCAATCCCGCAATTAGGCCGCGCTGCTTTGCGCCAATTGCCGCAGAATTAACCCTCATGGGTTCACTCAGAGCAAACGGGCCGCTTATGTTACAGGCCTATATGGTCATGCGGTATATTTCGCGTTTAATGTTATCTTATGCGATGCTTATGCCTTCTCGCTTTTTGCCTTCGTGGGTAAGCAATCTACGGAAAGATTAGCGCTGAATCCACATTAGGAAAAACACACGCTCCAACATACGTGATCGGATTTCCTCGCAAGCAATATCACTGAGATTGGTAATCTTGTTGACTGAGTGCGTTATGATTTTTATCAAGAAAAATAAATGACGTTATGATTTCATGACTTATTCTTAAATGTGCGTTATGATTTAAGAGGATGAAATAGCAGTGCGTTATGCCTCACCACAGGGTCCCTGCGATTTGGCTTTCACTCTCTTCTTCTGTGAACAGCTTGCCCGTCTGAGTTCGCAGTCGTTGGAGTAGGTCACTCCATCCGTGCCGCAGACAGGTGCGAACACCTGAGAGCAGGTCTCGGGACATTCGCACCTGGCCTGCCCTGACGTGGCATCAACGACGCACTGTGCCCCAAAAGCACAGTACTTGCGCTCACAGGGAGCTGCAAATAAAGCAACGTTATGATCAAGGAGCTCCTTCTGGCGGGGGATTTCTTCAACTTTCCTGAATGCAAGCATATAGGAGAATGGTGATATTTCTACTGAATTCAGAGTTGGGACGTGCAAACATCAATGCGTAAAAAGATGTCGATTAAATTAAAGTATTTGAATTCAAGAAAAATTATTCAAGAAAATTAAAAATGTATAAGATTGTTAAAAAATGCCATTAATGTTAACCAACATGATTAGCTCTCGACAGACACGCACACGGTTACGTATATAATTAGAACTGCGAATATTTCACGATATCGGATAAAGAATATCGGAAATCCGAGCAAGTACGAAAAGTCATACTACACCCTAATTATTAATATTCACAAAGGAGTAATTTTCACTCACCTCTTACTAAAAATGCCAAGAAAAAAAGAAAAAAAGAACACAATTTAACTACAAGCCTGAAAGGTTTCAACTAACAGAAAAATGTGAAAAATTAATTTATTTTGTAAAACAGTTCTAATCTCTAATAAACACAAAGGAACTTGAAATTTGTCTAAAATCCAATCATAATCAGCACTGACCTTCAATTGGTGGCGGTTTCACCTTGAAAGGTTTATCTGGAAGAAAATAATGTAGTAAATAAAATTATTCCTTTAAATAATATAACTATGCAGCAGTAAACACTCCAATTTCCGTTGCATCACAAGCAATTTTCATTTCTTTATACCTTTCCCTTCGATAAAGTGTTATATAAAACACTTCGACAGCGTCATCTAAATAACGCAACATATTTTACAACAACATTCAAGCAGAATAAAGTGTTCCAAAACGACCCATACACCGGAAGTACAACCACACTCAAACGGAGAAACGAACTTCCATCGAATCAGATGAAGTTAAACACAACAATAATAGGGTATCTTCATAAATACTTGAACATTACCAGATGATGTCTGATTCCATGATGATGTGCCTTCAACATCAGCGATATTACGAAAGTGCAGTACAGTGACAGTCAGAATTAAAGAACCGAAGAATAATCCTATAAACAATCCTGCTCGCTTTAGCACTGAGATGACAGCCCGAGAGTGCTTTGATCTTTTGCCGACGTAATAATCTCCCCCCATTCTTGGCATGCCTTATTTAACTTGTGTAATCCATGGGTGAATGTATCAATCCAACTCGCACGTTTGCTTCGGGTTGTGAGATACGCGTTACAGTTTAACCACCTTTTTTTTTTTTGTCTGTGTTTGGGCAAACTTCCAGTTTGTATTTATATTCAGCGTCAATTTGATTTAAATGGCTCTCGATCGTGGAGATACTCGCGAGAGCTGAGATGCACCTGTGACATACATCACGGCGATAGGCCTATTTAATGACTTGTTTTATATCACGATCATGGGTCAATCACCAGACCGACCGGTGATATGTGGTCAGCAGAAGCCCTTTAATTTACATCAGGATCGACGCACCCTAAGGTGCGATGCTAGCTGATAGTTAGGTCGTGGAATTTAAATGTGTTTTCGCTGAATGGGTGTTGGCCTACGAAGAAGAAAGACGAAAGGGCTTCATGATCACTTAAACACAAAGTGAAGCCGTGAAAAGTGGTTTTGATGGCGAAGACATTTCTCGTTAACCCTGTGACGACCGTCTTGTCAATCGGCCTCAGGAATGCTTAGAAGAAAAGCTCTATGTGGAAGGCACGAATGAAGTAGGGACCTAAAGAGATGGAGGATTGGAGGAGACAGACCATTGTACACCTGCAAGTGCAATGGACCAGTCAAGATATAAATCATAGGTGACCTTTAAAAACACGTATTTTGTTCCGTCGCTCTCATGTGGCGACCCACCCTCGGAATATCCGCGAGTAAAGATTTACAAGGACGAACAAAAACAACGAAATCGACAATCGAAATCGACTGTTTTGTAATCGACAAAATAGTCTTTTGGTTGGCTCTCAGGTCATACATTCTACCGAGAATATACGTGTTTAAAAACTGCCAGGTGATTTTAAATTTGTGTTGCATGCAAACTCAGGATTTAATTCAATGACACTCCTTCAAACTGTAGTCAATTTAGCTTTTAAAAAATGGGGGACCCGGACCAAATTACGACAGAATTTATGTTTAGCACACCCGACGCAGAAACATGCACTGAAAACACACACTCGTGCTACTTTATAGAGCAGACACATAATTTGAGCGTGTATTTTTATATCCAATTTAGCTATATACATCAAAGGCGCAAACAGTATATCACAAATTGCACTTCAAATACCGACATCAAAGGGAGTTAATTGATGGCCCACTGTGAAAGCGACAGGTACATTCACGTGTTGCTCAAATGTTGGCAACAAAACAAACTTTTTGGGGAAAACGTTCCGTAAACAGCAGCTGTGTATGAAGGTGGAAGTTGCTCTTGAATAACAAGAAACGAACTTTCTCTGCAAACAAAGTTCATTTTCGGAAGAAAAAAAAAACATCTCTAAATAATAGCGCCAGATTACCCCAAAAAAAATCAAAAAAAAAAAAAAAAATAATAATAATAATAATAATAATAATAATAATAATAATAAAACAACACACACAAAAACACACACAAAAAATACACACACAAAAAATATAAAAAAACACACACACAAAAACAAACAATAAAACACAAGCAAAACACACACAAAAACACACACACACAAACAACCATATACTTATATTCACGAAATACGAGTGAAATATACGCATGAAAATAAATAAGATGAAATAAAGCTTATATTTATATAATTCAGACATAGTCATTGCGGCAGCCATGCCAATCATCAATACGTGTGTGATGCTACGTGCGGATTTCTGTGCAATCGACGCCAGGTGACCATCGCTACACCGCTCGTCCAACACCAGCAGTTTCCAGCGCCTTCAACACAACATCCGTACACGACAAGTGCAGATGTTCTCCTCACCCCGACTGCCCAGAAGCCCCGCTCATCCCAGCTGCAAACGACCACGTGCTGCTGACGACGACCCTCTCGATGAACCAAGCATCGACACTGCAGCTTTTTAATAATTAGAACTGTCTCCGTTGTCCAACAGTAGCAATGAGACGAGATTTATCGAGATTTATCGGGGCAAACCACACGTTCTATGGTTCGGTGAGGTTCGGGCCCAGTCGGCTGTTTCCGCTCCGTATACAGCTGTTGTAAACGGAGTCACTTCGTACTTTTTCCCCACCTGTTGTCTACCTGTTTAACTAATCTTTACGTGTTCTTAATTTCCCCAATAAAAGCAAGTGTTAGATATTGTCTAAGAAGACGGCCACACCACTAGTCGGAGCGGCCAACTGGGTGTTACACAATGAGTGTTCGTAGGAAAACTGGAAATCGGGGAGATCTCCGTCGACCAGCGGCCACTTCACATATCCAGAGCATTGCGTCATTCCTTGGCTAGCCCAAAAGGCTGTCTACAACAGGGACTGGATCGCGATGCTGTGACGGAGAATGTGTGTCCTACCCACCCCGGGCAGGTGACAGTCTGTGACTTGAAAAGACAATGCATCGGAGCATTGTATGCTTGGTCCCATGCACCTGCCTATTGAACGCAATACCAAGCCGTGTTGAATAGGGATCCACTTTTGTTGAAATAGTGAAAATTTATTTGGGCAAAATTTGAGCGTTTTCGATGCAGAAAATAAACAAGAAACATAACGCGCTAAGACCGTTATGATTTTACGAACAATGCGCTATGATTCTCGACAAGCGCCGGCGATGCACAACCACGAGGGCGCCCTCTCTCCGTTCATCCCTTCCCTTATCCATCATCTTCTGCTCGGCGCGAACAACTTCCTGCAAATGAGCCGTGAACATTCAGACAGGAACCTTTTCCCTCCGTTATTAATGAGGCCGGTGAGACTTATCACTCTCGATTGTCGCGGATTGAAGCCGCCAACAATAACTCAAAATAACTAAGGATTTTTGAACATTACATCATAGCGTGACATAGCCCAGAGTTAATTACCATAACGTATGAAAACTGCTGAAGCACAGACCACTCTCCACCGCGCAAGATATCAGAAATATTTATCCTGAACTTGAGAGTGTTATTATTATCGTAGGTGAAATTTCCCCTCGAGCTACAAGACCCGCTCTGCTATTTCTGACCTCTTGTTGATTCTATAGCTAAGAAAGAGAGATAGAATATAGTGTTAATAATACTAAAAGTATTTCACAACGCCTAAATTATAATTTATTCGGTTGTCTTCTTGTGAAATTGATCAGGAGAATCGCAGATTACACGCAATTTGCCCAGAGGCATCAACCGAATTGCACATCGAACAACAAAGAGACTTTAATCCATAATAACATAGCTCCTTGTTGCAGTTATTGCTTGAGTGGACATTTTACGATTATAGCCAACCGTAGATAACAATCGTCATGGCACCGTTGGCTGACCATATACTAAGAAGTCCCTCGCAGACTGAGAGATGAATGATCGCCAGTTTGTTATCGCTAGAAGTGATAAGACGTTTTCTGTAGGTCATTCCTTGCGGCTGAAACCATTCAATCACCAAAGCACTTCTGTCGAGACAGAGGAGTTTCTGGTCTCAGTAATCGGATCTAAACAACCCGCTCTGTAACACGTCAAACCTGAACGTCAATATCACATTTGACAAACTCTTGATATCATCCCTTTGATCGGATATTAAACTTATAATCAAAACCATCCTGACTTCTTTAAGGTTAAGACCAACGATGGCAGACGTAGCACAGTAATGCAATTAAATCGTAATGTTTGAGTTGAGCCCTGTGCACTGATAACATTGTCGATTACGACGCTCCGAGACTGACTGACGCTCGAGAGCAGTCTGCCCAATATGATGCCAATGTCTCGCCAATATTAAAGACAAGATGCGACGAGGAACAGCCTCTTGGATTTCGTCAATTTCCTGGAAATGTGACCGGGACAAAGATGTGAGGAGATGCGGCTGTGAAATCGACATGTAAGAGGGATTTCCGAGCGGAGATTCGAAATATGTTTTTCTCACTTTGTGCTGAACGTTTCGTCGATAAGGATGAAATCGATCCGATGCTTTTGTTCATTTCACAGATTTTCCGACGGGGTTATCGGGAGACGAGAAAACATGCTGTCCGCAAATACTCTACTACTATAGTGCTCATCATACATGCATTCGGTTGTACATTTTTTTCTCTCTCGTAAGTGGTACTACATGATGTAATAGACCAGTATCCAATGTGATTAAAGTATCCAATGTGATTAAAGCACCCAATGTCATTTCTCGAGTGAAGCTTCTATTGTTTAAGTACAGTCGCATTATGCCTGTTATGTCAAACTACTATAGTTCCACATAAATAAATAAATAAAAGGGATGGGACGTACACCTTTTACTATTCAACCGACAGTAATGTGATTTATGTATTTTCTTTTAATATTAGGCCTATAATATTATATGCATGCAGTCAGAAACACAGGCATCAACTTGCTAATAATAAATACCTTCATATAACTTGGAGAATTTGTTTTAACTTTGTTAAACCAACTATTTATGGTTTCAAAGCATGCCCCCGAGGGCAGCAACTTTCAATTCAAAGGCTGTTTAAAGTCACGCACACCTTGTCAGGTAGAGATCACACAAACAGGTGAAGCCTTCTTTTACTTATTGCAAATCGTTCGGTGTCAAATAACGAAACATGATATTCAAAAATGTAAATTGATCAAAAGACGGTGTCCTTACATGTTAATAAAACTTAGATTTACCTTAACCCAGGTCAATGGGGTATATACATCGATCATGAAAAAAAACCTTAGCCAATGGCTATCGAATACAAGAAGACACGGACAATTCTCTCGATTGACCACTGCGGTCCGACGGCCAATGTCCATTTCGATGTCCCCAGTGACCACGTCAGCCGAGATACCCTGCTCTCAGAGCGACGGACCTTTTATCTCTTCCCCCATTTGGGCTGGCTGCTCACTGCTAAGATAACCGACTTCTAGAATAGTCGGCGCCAGAAGAAATCAATAATCGAAGGTTTTGTTCCCTCTGCATGATTTGTCTTCTTCTGATCCAAACACCAATCAGAAGAAGAGAGGGATGCAAAGATAAGATGAAACTACCAATTAACTCGTATTGTCTCAAGAGGAAGTATTTGTGATTGCATTGTGCGGAGTCTGTGTGCGTTTGGCAAACGCACAAATGACCTAAGAGAAGCGGAGATCCGTCGGATGGTCATCGCTAGATTGGTCCACATTGAGATGAATTGCTGATTAAATAGCTTTCCCTCTTCGACACAAACCGTGTTAGTCTGAGTGGGGAGTTGCAAGTTTTATTTTTCCAAGGAAGTTGTAACGGTGCATGATATAAATGCAAGTTATACCACGGTTATCAACTGGCGACCAATCAGAAGAGTGGAGAAGCAGAAACCATGCTGAACGGTATAAAAGAATTAATGGTCCACAAAGGACTATCCAGGGACCACTTTCCATCTCTTCCGTAGACTGACCAATCTCTCTATCTCGCGATACTATCTCTTGTTTAATGTTGCGCCTGTCTCGGGGCGTGATTCTTGTGGGTCTAGGGCGAATGATAACCGCGTTTGTCTAATGCGCCGGGTCCCACGCTGGTCCCTCACGGAACAAATTGAGGTCGTGCGATTTATAGAACTCGGATCACGAATCGCGAACGAATCGCATCCGAACCGGAAGCATTTGGGAGAGATAGATCAAATAGGGGTTGCTATCAGATAACTCGGCATGGTGCTATCGCTTCGTCTTTTCCAGGGTCTCCAAGGGATAAGCATTCTGACAGCCACGTGATGCATTGTCTGCGAGCAATGAGCTCTTATGCATAAAGATGTTGCCCTTGCAATTCACACGTACCAGGCACTCCGTTGGAAGCACACTTATCTGGTACCAATGACGCAACTGTTCTAGTGTTCTACCAATAACCACAAAATGAGATCAGAGGAAAAGTCTTCATAGTGTTTGAGGTCATCCCTGGATATATAAGGTCACGTGGTCTCTGTAGAATTCAATCGATTTGCCATTCATTCGTGGTCATTTCGAGACTATCTTGCTCTGTTCGTGTTCAGTAACACTCGTGCCCATGCTATATAGTGGCTTTGTATAGCAAAGTACAAACGACTCATTACAAAATCATTGCATGATAGCTGCTTGTCTCTCTTATAGCGCAGCATTCATTTAGGGGCGAAGGAGGGGGGGGGTACCTTGCGATCCTCAAATGATTTAAAACTAATACGACATGTTTCAAAAAGATTAATTACAGTAATTACATGAAGCGATCGGTGGTCCCAATTCTCAATAGCGCCATCTGTTACGCTTTGGAATCACACCCCAAAAGCACAATATAAGCGAGAATCAATTGCCAATTTTCCTGGTCAGACGAAATGAACAGGAAACAAGCAATATCCCAGCAACCATCAATAAATACAATAGCAACCGTTCAGAAGAGGGAAAAATGTTTGCTAACGATAACATCAGGCCGATGAAGAAGCAGACGTCAAATCGAGTGTCGTTTGCCATAACGAGTTTGGATTGAACGCCTCATGCCTCATGGAATGATATCATCTAGATTGGCAGGCGCTGTAAATCTCCTCGAGTACGAATTCTTGGTTTTAGCTCAGTGTATAATGTATACTAGTATCCAACCATTTCATCAGAACCAAGTCAGACTAATGGCATTCGTTAACTTGCACTGTGCAACCATAGGCGCTGTGCAATGATTTGCACCGTGCATATACTGAATGAAATGGACACCTTGGATTGGAACGGACACTGCTTGTGTGTACAGTGGAGTTATCTCGCCAGGTGAACGTCTGCTGACAGCATCTGGTAATTCTGGTTAATTGGTGTATTTTTGTTTTGCTGGGATATCGGCTTCGCAGGATTCGCCATAATAACATGGTCAGCAATACTTCTGTTGGGGCGTTGTCTTGTGTTTATGACGTATTACGTGTAGCACCGTCTTGAGCTAGCGGCGGCTGACGCTCATCTGGACCCCACACGGAGGCTATAGGTCACTAGAGGTCGAGAAGTTTCGCCAGAGGGAGGAAGAGTGGAGATTATTGGTCAGGTTTTATTCGGGCTGACAATTAAGAAGTCGAGACTTTTACGCAAATAATTTAATATAATGTTGATATAGGCCTATAGGAAAATTATAATATATAATTACAAGTTCGGTTAACTTAGTTGCATTATTACCTCAAAGTGTTGTTACCAAAGTTACGAGGTGCTCGTAAAACTGTGAATACTTCAGGAGGCAGCGATGAGAAGATTATGTAATAATTGCATATCTGCACATATAATAATATATACTGCGCCTTGTAATATATTTTTCACTTCATACCAGAATAATTATAATCATATATGTAGTATAGGTAGTGCCCTGTATTCAACACCAGCCACATCCATATGAGGGTTCGGTATTCCCTGGCACGCCCCTATCGAATATACCTAATTAGTGATTGAAGAACCTATTGGCCAGGTAACAACGACAGGTAATTGAGTCTTTGAAGTTTCAATCACTCTCTTCAACTCCTGATTCGGGCTTAACACCGCTTAAGCTATCATTAAACGCCTTTGCATTCAGTTTGATCTCCTTAATTGATAAGAGGCGTGAATTATGAAGTGTATGTATATCACCCGTACTAATCAATGCTCTACACCGGTAGATGATGCAGTGCAAACTGACACCAGATTTCAGTTCCTACGATGTTTCAGATTTACACTCGTGCCGGATATCTTTCTTTTGTGATCACACTTACTTCACCCAAGAAGAAGTTACATAATCATTTTGTTAACCAAGATATTGCAAATGAATGGAAACTCTTATTTTTGCATTTATCATTGACCTGCATCTGTCTATTAAGAAATTAGTCTTAGCTGAAATAATACGAGGTGCTGTCATAAAAGTGCATGCTACATAGACGGAGAATTGCCTATACTATGTGCTACGATACATGTGTGAGAGTAGTTTAGTTGGAACGGTTTTTAATAAAAAATTATGCAAGACATGACTTCTCGAGTGCAGACAAAAGCAACAGAAATGAGCTGCAGTCTTTAGAAGTAGAAAGAACAAAGCTGTGCTTGGAGAGCGATTCACTAATCGATGCATTCTATTGACAGAAGTGAATACATACAACGTGATTGCAATTGACTGCTGGTGGATCGCTGTAATAGTGATTCAGACAAAACCGAACGAGAACGCCTTTAACGGTGAATGCATTGGCTTTATCATCAATATAGAAAACAAATATTACAAGGTATATGCATTTTACGATATAGAAATATACGTAAAATGTATGAAATAAAAGGAGAGTATAAGATGTCTGATATCATTATAACATCTTAAGTGATATGGACGAATACGTGTACCTTTAAAATCTTCAATGAATGTATACCAACTCAGGGGTGAATATAAAATTATTGCCGATATTCATATTGTCTGCGTGGTTGACAGGTTGAAATCCCCAGGGCAACATTTGAATGTTTCACTACATACTAAAAGCATCGAAGAGCTAAGGGATCGAATTTCATGTAATTCACACTGATTAGCTAATAAATCACTTTTAACTACCAGAATATTGGCTTCGAGCATTTAATTGTGGACAAAGGGAATGATTATTAGTGGGAAAAAATGAGCGGTGTGTTTGGTTGGGTGCACACAATGAATGATGTCTCAAATGTCATGTCTTTATTCGTCACAGGAGGTTGATTTTCGGTTGAATGCCAATGACATATCACTCAAAACAAGACGGCTGATGAAATTGAGGGGAGCGACAGAGAGAGAGGGGGGTGATGGAGTGGGGAGGAGGGCAATACCGCGAACCATGGAAGGAATAGACCACAAGATTGCGTTTTCCGCGAAACCCAAACTCATTCCAACACAAATGAACCCGCACAATGATACACGCCGAAATTTATGCTTCCTATTTGTTCAACCATTAAAATTGATATGACGTTCGTAACTTGGTTGACAGCGGTTCATTCATTGATTTAATAGCAAGGTTCGTCATCTCATTAGAACCCATGAACCTGTGGTCACTGGAAATTTGGGATGAAAAGGAAATATGAGGAGAAAGGAAACAATTTCAATGTGAGCAGAAGCGATCGAAAGAGCAATATATATCTCAGTTATTCACTATAAACAACAGTTTTCTTCACTGCAAGCTCCGAGCGATTAAGGCGATTTTTCTCTCATCTGAAATTTTTGTGTGCAGCCAATTCCAATGCATTTTCTAAAGAGCTTTTACTCGAAAGAGTAGACAGCTTTTTTATGAGGACTTGTTAACTCGCGGCTCGTGTCTGCTTATTAGGAAAGAGAGGCTACAAAAGGATGGAGTATCAATTGGGTTCAGAGCCTCCTCTTCGGGTGGGCTGGATTCACGGCTAAATTAGTGAATGCTTGCCGAATGTGTGACTTAGTGAAGAAATGGCTAAATTGCTGGCCGAATAAAAGATATCGGATTTAAAGTTCCATCTCAATGGTATGCAAAAGTCACAAATCTCCCATAAAACTGTATATTACGTCACAATCGAAAGGAAATAAGTGAGCAGTGACCACCAGGTGTGGACAATCAGTGGACTTCAAAGAGACTGGACACCACAAAATGACGGTGACATCTGGACCCATCTCTTTGCCAGTGCAATGCACAGGCGTTCTTTTTAACCATTGTTTTTAATCGATGAGTTACTGCTGATTGCAGTAACAATGCATACAGTAGAGAGATGATGTTTCCGCATACCTTATCCATGGATATTAGAGATCAAACCATGCTCGTAACCACAACACGTTGCAAAGGACTCTACCCTCCTCGGCGGTTTTCATCATCTCCAGGGCATGCATAGATTTATAGCATGTCATTAAGTTTAAAGCAACTTTTTTTCACGTGAAATTTGTCTGGGTTTTTCAGCTTTTTGGGGTTTGTGTGTACAGGTGTAACGACATGTATATAAGAAGCTAAGTGTTGTACTCACTTTTAACAACAGCCTCTGTGTGTTCCAAGTTGGACAACGTCAGACGAACAAGAGATGAGTTGAGTTTAAGTTCCCCATTTGCGCCTTTATTTGCCAGGAAGATTCTCGTGTCGTACTTCCTAGCTTTGCTCTGACATATATGAGGATCGCCAATACCGTCCACCATGATGACTCGTTTATGCCACGGATTGGTACTGGATCCGGATTGGCCACTCGGCAATCCATTCACCACGTTGTTGCCTTTGAAGATCCTTTTGATCTCCACCTGTGCCTTCATCATATCCGGATGTTCCCAGTCCTTGTAGAGTCCCCTCACTGTTCCCGTGAACACCACGTTTGCCTCCTCCTCAGCCATTTCCAACGGCTTCTCCAGACAGGCTTGTTTCCGGATATCCGCATTGCGATCCAGAATTGAGTTGGATCTAATCCTACCTGAAACTAGGGATCCGCACAAATACAAGAGGAAGACTAGATAGTAATCCATGGTTAAAGTTTTCATATCCTAAAGCATTTGGCACAGGTTGTTATAAGAGTATGGTGTCTCTCTGTTGACACACAGGGAGAAAAATATTTCGCTCCAAATAGAGTGTCTGCAGAGCACGCCACTAATCAGCTATTGGCGCAGAGATTCCGCTCTTTAGCGAAGTGTGAATCGCTTCACTGGAGGTTGCTGCCGCTGCGCCGCCTTCTCGATCCTCGACGCTGCTGAATGACGATGCTTCGCCGCTTCTGACCGCTGCACGAGGCGCCCAATGGTGACCTCAACTCAGTGCGTTATGATTACGGGTGCGTTATGATGCTGTGTGGCATCATAGCGGACGTCTAAAAGCGATGTTGGATTCAAGACTATTGAGTCCTCATAGATGGTCGAGTGCAGGTACATACGCTAGTATATAACAATAGAGAACAGATAACTGGAGGACGCTTGCTTATAGCATACTGCATACTGCATAGTTAATAATGATAACAGCATTTCCGTATTAGTGTGGGGAACTCCTCCAACAGACTTGATCCTGTGAGCTTTTGTCGGCGATTCCCTGGGCTCGTGTGGCCATCAGCCAAACGCCACCCAGGGAATAAGCGCGCCATGATTAATGCGTTTAATAATTTGACGCAATGTACATGTTTCACAAGAGCAAATAATTATAGAGAACAGATAACCGAAAGATGCTTGCATATATACAATATATACATGCATGCATGATGGGGTTTTACGGTTCCACCCAACCCATTCGGATGATACGGGCGCCAGAACAGAAGGCCCGGGACCGCGGTTTCCCACTACTCTTATCGATAAATCCCAAGGGTTTTTATCCTGCATACCACCATAGACAGTAGTACACAGCGCCCGGCCTTGTTACGCAGTTGGGCAGCACTGCAGAGGCACACGTAACGAATTGCGTTTATAACGAATTACAATTATAATTCACAATCTTAACGCCCGTGGCCTGATCGGGTCTCGAACCCGGGACCTCGACCCTAACGGCCGGCATAGGCTTGTAAGTAGCCGGTCAAACCGACTGAGCTATTCGATTGAATATGTAATTGTAATGTAATGTAATGTAATGTAATGTAATGTAATGTAAAATATAGGGATAATTATATGTGCGGATATCCGAATCTGATATCCTAGTATCCATGATGATAACCGGATATCCGATACCCGGGATTCTGACCACCGGGTATCGGATATTGATTCCTTTATATTAAGATCCTGTTTCATCAATAACAAGTGACCCGAAAAATGATTATTCCTATTCATAATAAAATCTGATTTGAATAAATCATGTTTTCGATCATGATAGATCATCATTTGATCTTTCAGCAGTTCTCATAAAAGGAATCTCGCACTCATCTCATTTCATCAAGATATTCTGTCTGGGCAGAAAATTCGTATTTTATTTGTCTTGAATATCATTCATATAGTTCAAGAAATTTTTCAAAAATGGTCTCTCGTCACTCACAAAAAGGCCATAGAATCGATCTAAAAAGGTTCCGAAATGAACAGAGGTCCTCTTTAAAGGGAGGGAGAACTGGTTAAAAATGGACTTTGAGTCGTTATTTGATGCACCAAAAATGATTCCTATGCCTGGCCCACACAAGGAATATCATCGCTAACGATTTTGCGGGAGATATATTGCTAACTAGGCGTGACGTCAGGAGCTGTGATGAAACACCGAGTTCCCCATCTTTTACAATAGGCCTCGTCATATCAGCGTGTCCTGCGGCTAAACCCCTGCATATTTTTTTATTTTATTTTCGGAAATAGATAGAATAATCATTTTGCCACCAGTCAGGCGCAAAATTTTTTTTTCGCTATTTTTCTTATTTTAACAAGCGATTTTCTAGGACACCTACCATGGTTTCTCATCCTGAAACAGTAAAAAGGTCAGCCAGAGTGCACCACGCATGCGCATTCGTTTCGTAAACAACAAAGATGTCCTTTTATGGCAAAGATGATCTGCTCTGATTGGCTGAAATCGATAGCTTCACGAGGGGAACGGGACCAATCACGGCAAGCCTTCAGCTGACGTTTGCCTCCTATACTTTGCAATGGAAGCCATTCTCCCATAGGCCCAATGCTAACCGCGATATTCGAAATGCATTTTTCCTACGCTG
>KB297234.1:699966-721239 GCA_000328365.1 Capitella teleta
TCGTATTTTATTTGTCTTGAATATCATTCATATAGTTCACGAAAATTTTCAAAAATGGTCTCTCGTCACTCACGAAAGGCCCATAGAATCGATCTAAAAAGGTTCCGAAATGAACAGAGGTCCTCTTTAAGTAAGCTTCTGTTAGATTGCGAGGGAACTTGTCTTTGATACTGACTGCATAGATCGTATGCAGTGAATAGTTAGGCGCAAGGTGTCGCTGTGATACCGGTGAACAGTTGGGTTTCAATGCGTTATGATTCAAGCCAGGATATATTTTGCCTGGATGGATGCCAGTTGAAACCAGCAGATGTAATGGCTAAAAAGCAGTCGACGGCAAAACGATCAGTCCGAGGGATTGACTGGCTGTTACTGTGTTACATAATCATGCGTTAACTCCCAAATGCACGTACTCATGAATTGGATCACGAATTAACATTAATAAAGATTTCTTGTGTCAAAAATAAATTATGATTGCGTAAAAACAAGGGTCCTTCACCTGGGAAAACCGTTATAAGCTGACAGTTGTCCGCGATGTACTAATATAGGCTGATATATATACACTATTAGTAATACATCACTGAGTAAGCCAACTTGGATTAGTGATACAGTTATCAATGATATTTTTGACGTTCATTTATATGCATTACATGTATTATTTACAGTAACACAGTTGTATACGTATGTCCAGTGATCGAACCAAGGCCTAAAAGGTTTGTTTTCGTTTTGTTTGGTTTTTTTTCCTTCTCACTTCTGTCGGTTGACCTCTAAGGACCAGATCCAATTCGAAGGATTCAACCAGTACACTTAAAAAGTGGTCTTAGGAATAATCTTCATTGACAACCTGAACCTAGACCTAACGTTCCTTGACCAAAAGTTAGACGTCCTAATCGACTTTCGTCCATCGTGGTTAGCTTATCATTTAGATTACCATTTGTCAATAAGACGATATAATAACATTATATAATAATTAGTTACGTTGCCTCTTGGTCACAATTGTTGGATTACATCATACGTTCCTTGCGCCCTCAGGGTCCAGTGCAAAAACAATTCATACAGCATTTGGAAAGACAAAAAACACAAAGAAGTCGAGAGTTGTCTTTATATGATCAGAGGTAGATAGTTTTATTTCAAGTGAGGAGATCTTACCTTTATAGGTCGATGTAAACAGTCAAACAAATACGATTATGTACAAAATTTGTGCAATATCATATCATTCATACAAACACACACAAGACCATTATAATATGAACAAAATAATTCATGAACAGAACTCTTTAGAGTTATAACATCAGAGATTGCAAAATTAGGTCAACTGTGTAAGCCTTCAAACAGATTGCAAATGAAAACAAATCCACATTGATATACCATATTATAATAATTACATGCATACACAAATATGTTGGCACTTCACTTTCACGGTAAAAAGTAAAACGTCATGGCACCTTAGAAACAGATAATCAACAACGTACACCAGCATTCATAAATCAACAAACATTCTGATTGGCTGTTATCATGTTTACATCTCGTCTCGGGACGCTGTCTTTCCGGTTGGTTGTGGTACTGATAGTCAACCACACATTTCGCTTGCTTGTGGTATTGATTGTCCACCTTACTTCTTCATCCAATCCCGTTGCGTCCCCAATCGAAACCTTCTTCGTAATTCGTCATATCTGCGATAAAAAGAGAATGATTGAGATGGCGTTCTCGCTGATGATCGTATGGAATATTCTGGGATGTTCTGTTGTAGATTTGTATGGCCTTCCCGGATGAATGTTAACCCGGTGATGGAAATAAATTAGCATCTGACCGAGTTAACACCCACAGGGAGTAGACATAAGTGTGTCAAGTTCCGCAGTTAGGGCGACGTGCCTGACCTCACCACTGAAACACGCACTGGGGTAGATGCCTCCGTCGGGGTCAGCTATATGCCAACTCTCAGCGCATGTGTTAGCGAGATGTACACAAATAAATTCCGACGACAGTGGAACAATATTGGGAACTGCAAACCAAACTGGCTCACCATTCAGTGCATCAGAACCAACGCCCAGGAAGCTGCTCACTGTCGAAAAGTTACTTCAGTCGCCCTGGAGTCGGGAGTTATACCTTTGATGGTGAGATTTAGCGAATTGCTCTGGCCTCATACCTACTTAGGTGAGCATTGGGGCGCCTTCGATCAACTTATCAAGTCATCAAATTATTTACAGAGAGAAATGATCGTAGGATAATAGAGGGAGAACGATTTCAAAGATCTAATCATTGCCTATCAAGATGCCGATATGAAAACGAATGTCTTTCTAATGAACAGTCTCGGGTCCATTGACTACATGGAATATAATTCGTAGGGTTACGCAGTGTATCATTCGGAGACTCGTACGAGAATGTGAGGAGATCTTGAGGAAATCATAACGCACAAAACAAGTGCGTTATGGAAACAGAATCAGAACCTTCTCTGACCAGATACGAACGTGGGGAATCATAACGCCTCCTAGAAACAAGATTTTGGACCACAAGCATCAAGTACACGTACATGTTTATGTACTTGTAGGTATATGGATCACCAATGTGGCGAAAATCACTACATATGAGCAACCCTACAATTGCGGGTCAACCAATAAGAAACTGTTAACCCAAGTTCAGTTTGATAATTGAAATTCGTATTTTGAGAACCGAGAAAAATCCGATCAGCGGTCGCATTGAATCGCAGTTCTGGATATCACATGCAATCAAATCACGAACGCACCACTTCATTGTAATTATCGAACGCCTGCAAGGCACAGAACATGACGCGGCCAACAGACACAGTGGCGCCTACATGGAGATTATCCAAACGCGCGCACCAGTGAACGCATGCCAATTAACTTACGTAAAAAAAAAAATTATTTTTTTTTAAAGAGAGCAATATTCGGCATTGCCAAGAACTTAAGGAATGCCGCACTGTACTGAACGATATTAATAATAACCTATACAATTACATCTAATGCCAAAGCACATGCTGGAACTTGCAGGAATTGTGCATTAAAAATAAAACAACTCTTGCATCATAACGTCCCATCTGCATCATAACGTTCGAACTCGATCTGACCTTTCTCGTCAGCCTTTGTTCGTTTCGGCTATTTTTACCTAAACACCTCTCGACTCTAGACACCATTACTCACGCTAAAAGTGCTAAAACAGAAATATTGGCAATTACAACCGTGTTCTCGGCTAGCTTCCCAGATTTTATTATAGCGAAGTCGAGCAAAGTGAATGAACCATGCTTGAACCAATGAGCAACAGACCAAATCGAGGCCAAATCGAATGAGCCATAAATTAAACACGCACGGAATGCTAAAAAGCACATGGCGAACACGGCCTGTGAATTAAAATTTGTTTTCACATTCTTCTATTTGAAAACTATAAATACACATCGATAAATCCAGCAAATGAATTTAAATCTTTATTTAGGTCAATCATAACGTATATCAAATGAAAGCGTTGAGACAGCACGTGGTCGAGAGTAATCCGCAAAAGTCACCGGATATCAGATTTTCAAACGAAGGGCTAGCCGCCAACCTGGATGAGTGTGGATCTAGTCATGACAATTCGAAATCTTAACATGGACTTGATCCACAGCCATTCAAGGCGACAGCGAAACGACACAAAATCGACCAGGAAACCAAAATGGCGTGCTTCAGGCGCTCCACCTTTTTTTTTTCTTCTTCAAATATGGCGTGTTTCAAAACTTTCGGAGAAGTCGTTGAAGAAGAACAAGAAGACTTGATCTTTCTGTTGGTGGCTCTCGCGGAAAGAAACACCCAGAAACAATCCGAGATTGAGACAGGATTTCTTGAATGTGTATTGCCGCGAGAAGAGGAGAAGAAGGTGGGGCTGTTGAAGCCTCCAGAAGTTCCTTGAGAATGAACGCCGAAATGTCCCCTCGGTACATAAGGGCCCAGTGAGAAGCAGCCAAGTGGAACGGTCACAGGTCACGTTGCCAGGCAACCAAGTCACGTGGGGTTTGGACCATTCACAGAGATCCTCAAATCCAAGCGGAGAAAGTCACCCAAGCAGATCGACCAAAAGAAGTTTAAATACGCCAGCCGGCCCCTTATATGGTTGAAAGAAAAATAGAACGATGCAAAGCCCAAAGCATTCAAGGAGACTGAATATGTCAGGGCGCTTTAACTACAGTGCACCCTTTCAGGAACACCCTTGAAGACCGCCATTGCAATATCACACGCGACAAACTTGGTATCAAGAAAATGCGAAACGCAACTGTAGACATCTGGGAAATTCAACGCCCAGCACAAACAGAACAAAAAGAAAACCACGAGATTACTCTTCAGCTGCATTCGACCAAGATCCACCGTAAAGAGAATTGTCCACAATACGAATGCAAAGACATCCTCGTAATACCCACGCCTGACCACGAAAGGGGGCGGGGGGAGGGGGTTAAAATCGCGGAGTTCGAAGATATATATCCCTACAACCTCCCACAACGCGTAAAACTCAAGTCAATTCGTGGATCGCGTAGACTGCAACGACAATTTTCAAAGTATATGCTTGAAAACCCAGGGGTCGCCTCGTGTCAAATGCACTTGTCATAGGACTTCAAGAAATCAAGGAGGTCTGATATGGGTACCGAACAGGGTGTTATCGAAAGGGCAGCGAGAGTTCAGATCGGGCGAAGTTCAAAGGCAAACGTCGAATGCCTACATCCAGTTTATACTCTCCATAAAAGCAAGAACATAGTGTGCTCGATTTGTGTACTCTAGAGAGTGCAAAGATGTAAATAATATTCAGACAAAAGGTGCTTTAGTAGTTTGTGGATTACACACGGTAGTTGAATACTTCTTCCGATTTCTTTATCTCGTCAATTCAAAAAGCTGCCAGCAACACAATCCGCACTTGAACGAGGTAATTGAGAGCAATTGATAAGAAGTCGGGGATCAGGGCGGATGGTTTACTCAGCGATTAGAAGGATTGTAGTTCATTTAGTAATTCATAACACATGCCCACGTAATTCACGATATAACCCTGAATTTAATTATTTTAAATAGGCCTACTTCCGTAGTATTATCATATATTCGTATTGGGAGATCTGTGCGTATATCATTTAAGGACACATCATCATTATGACTTTCGATGAGGCTCTCTGGCGACTCATGCATGTATGCATATCCAACTGATATCACATACATTCCAATACTGTCCAACATCATTCATCTGGTGCAAAAATATGCCTTAAATTCAACCGGAATCACATGCAGAACCGGACTCATTTGCGCACTTCAACAAGCAGACTGACCGGCAGGTTCAACCGGACACAAAGTTTGACCTCTGACTCATATGCTGAGTTCATTGCGAGGTCTTGCATGCACATAGAAGCCGGCCAGTGACCATAGAGAAAGAAAGGAGATCTAAGATGACCCGTAGTCCTCCACGCAGTGTGGATTCGTTAGCCATCAATCATTGAATTCCTGCAGTAGACGGAGGCAAGGGTCGCGACAGGTGAATGCAGGGCATGGCAGCGCAACGCAGGTGCAACAGAGAAATTCCAAACACGACAATTGTAATGGAATTGAATGTGCGTTATGATCAGCCACCAGGTTACTTTATGATTACGTTTGTTTTGTGGAGCACCTGGTTTCACATACAGTTATAACTACTGACTATTACCAGCAGTAGACGCAAATTGACGGACCGCGATCCACTAGCATCGAGTACTGAACTCCACCTGGCCACTAACAAGTGAATGAACTCGAATAAACAGTGTACCTGCATAACTGGAACAGCAATGGCCTACATAAAACGATGGATGCATCTGGTATGAAGTTAGTTAAATGAAGTAAAAATCAAATACCTTAGCTGCACTGACCGGTCGTCGTATCCACTAAGACAGAGCGAAGAGAAATGTTATTGCTGAACAGAATCGGGGACTTTATACTAGTCGCTAACCCCACGAAAAGCACCGCGCTTGAACTAAGATAACTCGCGGGCCCGTGCTCAGTGGATAGCTCTCGGTCGGTCACCCGAGGAAGCAGCTCTGGTTCAGAGTTCGGTCGAGGTACACTTATTCAGTGATGACCGGGCAATCCACTGTAGACAGTGAAAATAGACCCAGTGTACCGTATTCATGCGTTGATATTGTGATTGGCTCTATTTCTATTGTTTATCATAACGCACCCTGACGTTTTGCTGCAAAGTGCCAACGAGTGAGTAAACTGGAGTCCAAAATTTGATTGCCTGTATGCGTTAATCAGAAGTAAAGCATGCATCTACATATTTCATTGAGTCATGTCGTAATATTGAATCCGCATTTAAGACGATAGCGCTCTAGTTATTGGTTTACACGCAATGCAATAGGCCCTACTCTCAAGACGTCGATATCATGATACTAACACTATAGCCAAATTGACATTTGACAATACTCGGTTGCCCCATTTGCCTACGATATCAAGAACATAGTTTACCGTAAGAATATACTGGCAACATCACAGAAACTGAAAATATCTTACCGATATATCAAAGCCCCACGTACTAGCGACCGATTCCTTTCAATTACACGCACAGGCCAACCTATTTCTACCCTTGCCCTTCTCCATCCTCTTAATGGACTCAATGGACATGTTGTTAATAAAGAAACATATATGTTTGATCTCACACATATTACAGGCGATACATTGATGTATAGATGGTGGTGGCCATGGCACACCTCCGTGAAATGGGCCATTGCACCGTGAGTGCACTGCAGCATATATCATGCTGCTGACTGCGTGACCTACATTCGCTTTCGTCGACAGCGATACATCATGATTGCATGCAGCGGGTGCTGGCATTTAGAGTTTCTGTTTTGCCGCTGCTGCCGCAATGGACGGCCTTGTGGCCCGGTGACCGAGTCCGGGAGTCGACCCTCCTACCTCATCTGACCCTCTGCGAATGACCTTCACAGCTCATGTTCAGCAGACGATCGATCGCCGAAAAACGCGCGAAAAACAAGGCAGCGAGTTGCCGGGCTGTTCGCCCCGAGGGACGCCAGCAGTTCTCTATATTCTTCTGTCTCTTCAACAGAATGATCGAACAATGGCAGATCTGGTTAACGAACAATACACAAACATGAACGGCTGGAATCAATGCCAATGCCGTGACATCATTCAATGACAGACTCCTGCCATGTTTTGGCGGGAAAAACAATCGCTAGTACGCAAGAATTGCGAGTGCCTTCAAGGACATGTGCGTTGCGCATAATGCACCGCGCAGCCTCTCTTCATTGGCTGCAAGCGTAACGCCGAGTTTGTCGAACGAAAACACATCTGGCATCTACTTAACCTGAGATGGCCGATCGACGCTGACAGGACTGTCCCAAGCGCATGCGGGTGCACTTTGACCTTTTGAACTCTATCCCAAGACGACCCAGGCATTAAAAAACAATCACCATGACCTACAATCGTAACGTCCAAGGACGCAGGATCCGAGAAACCCTCTCAGCCAGCAAACAGGAAGAAAGTACAGCGAGTTGGTAAACACGCCTCAGTTGACTTTTATCAGAGGGTGCCAGGATCTAAGACGGGTCACAAATGTTGGGGTCGGGTCAAATGCGGTTAGGGGCCTCTCCATCATCAAAAAAACAAAAACAACTTTATTGATAACTTACCGGAACATAACCGGTTCACATTGGTCCATACACATTAGCATCTATCAGACAGGGTTTTACATCAATGTGTTTCGCTAGAAAGCAGTGCAACTTAATTGCCGTAATTATCACATCAGAGAAAGTATAGATGTAGGGCAATATCCGCCATATCCCGCTACAATACACACGAACAAAACTCTGCAGAATAAGGGACATGATCGGTCGTAAGGTCAAATACGTGCAGAGTGTAAACCAGAGCGAAACACACATAAACCGACCGCTGCTTTATTCTTAGGCTATCATGTTGGGCATATATGCAACAGTCAATGCAAAAACAAGGATATAGTTTCAAACATCAACGGCATCCAATGCAAATTTCCTCCTTTGCAGCAATATTAAAAAGACAACTAAAACCAACAAGAAGTGACATGCTACGAGTCTAGACTATTATTTGGTTGATTCTTGCATTATCTCACATAACGTTATGCAATCTGATGTATATACCTGCAAGCAAGGTCGAGCTCCCTCTACGATATATATTACATAATGTTAAGCCCAGATTGCCAAGAGGTATATGATCAAACAAGCAACGAGGTGACACAAGGGCACACCACTCACCCCCATACCAGTGATACAGCTTCTGAAGGGGTGCATCAAGTCAATTAATCCATATATAGATACCGATTAACTGTTTCGAATAGTGTTGCTTTAGTAATGCAACCTACCAATAGCGAGATCTAGGACAAAGTGTCTGACCTACATTCCACCACTAGGCATGCGACGGTGAGGAAGGTTCAACATTTAATTGGCACGATTCCACAAAGAGACTGTGGCGCTCAGTGAATCCTGCGCCAACGGCACGATCTAATCAACTAACGCACGAGAAGCTGGCTGGCATCTCACGTTGCCGATGAGGCGGCAATCGCACAATTACTCATTTACACATTGTCCTGAGTGCCAAGATACATAATCAGGCAGGTGTGAGCTGACTGGAAGGCGATGCCGCTTACTTACATGAAGTACACCTTAGCAGAACGAATGCCACTCGTTTTAATGCACATATTGTACAGACCTCAGTTGTGCAATATGTTGAAGGTGCATTGAGTTATTTCACGTATTACATCTACACGAGAACCTGAGAAAATACTTCAGTGAGAACCCCTGCTAACCTTTGACTACCACCGAATATAATATACATGTACAGGTGTTCGCAAATTAGCAGAGAGACTTGAGTGGGGGGAATGATACAATATATACACGTCTTATATCCCAATTGTTCTAACGCTGGGAGTATAGCTGGAAGTGATGTCATACATAACAGCACTTGTCCACTTACAAATATTGCATAATATACACATACATGGAAGAAGTCCTACAAATCCTGGTTATCGAATGACCCTGTTATGAAGGCTGGTCTGAATTTAGCACCATAGGAATGATTATTGTAAGCATACCAAATATACAATCATGCTCCATTTTACTCCAGTATCCTCGTTTCTAATAAGTAAGTAATAAGAGGATGTCTCCATGCTACCGATTCCATTCACATCTCGTGTCTAGACAGATATGTACCCTAGTATCTCTGCGTGTGAATTAACAGGTAATCCCAATCGATAGATCAGGAACTGCTGCTTATATACCTTACACAAAACGCCATACACGCATAGAGTAGTCAATTAAAGGTAAACGCGACTGGTATATTAACAAAGGTATCATCCAACTTGGAGATACATTAGCATTAACGCCCTTATTGAGAATAATTGTAGATAAACTAAATCACCGCACAGACTGTCGATTCACAGTAAGCGACACTTTCGGACTCCCCATGACAAAGAGAGTTTCAATGCAAGGACTGAGAACTATGAACTGTCTCGTATTCTGACGATCACCAGATCACTGTATTTTGAGAAGCAAATACAGTTCAGCAAGAGCCCCGAGATCCACACTCGGGTTACCACATTCCTGGAGCGGTTATGACACGAATATTACGTAAGGCAACATTCATGTTTGTTAACAAAGGAATATCCGGTCAGTATAAAATTGCATGTATATAACACATACACCACGTACATGGCTGACCCGTACCACGAGTACATTCATGATTCAATGTCAAAAGAGATCGAGCGACGTTCAAGTTCAAGTCTTTAAGCCTTTAAAAATCAAAAGCGTTTGAGTTTGATACACTTCCACAGAATACACGGCCTCAATTTCAAAATCCGTGCCATAAAATTCGTCGATGAAATTGTGTTACGTTATGCATAACAAATCTCACATGGTTATGCAATGTCAAAAAAAGAAGGCATACATTCATCAAATAGAAACTAAGAACAACCCAAAGGTAGGCAATAAAAGTAAAAATTTACAAAAATGGTAGAAAGACTGAATACATTATTTGTTTACAACACTAATGATGTATAAATATTATTAACGTTATTGTTGGCTACATAATTAATCAGTTTGCATGTAAGCAGATTGCTTACCTGGGGAATGTTGTACGTTTCTGCTGCTCCACAAAATCACCCAATACGATTGCGTAATTCCACACCTATGGTCGGGATTACGTAACAAGCGCCGACTGCTACGTCGATTCCCGAGGTGGCTTCTCTTGCATGGCAGTACCCCATACGCGGTTTCTTCGTGCGGTGTTCTTTGCTGTCGAGCGTCTCGCTACTATATAAGCGTGACCCTTAGTTGACCCCGCGCGAGTGACGGTCTCGTGGCCTTTCCATGGCCCCTTCCCACAATGCATCACGCTCTCCTCATTGCATTTATCCCAGAATGCCGTGTCTGGCACGCACATCACAACGCACACATCGACGCACAACTATCAACTGAGATGCACTCTGCTTGTATGGATGTATAATCGTCCGTCAGCAGGTGAATATTGCGATAATCTTTCGGTATTCTAACCGAAAGTCTTATTCCAGCTGCATATACACCTGACCCTGTTTGACCCCTTCTCACATTTCTCAGTATTAGTAGTCCACACAAAGGTCACGAACCAAAGTTTTACCAATAGTCGTCTCATCGATAAGAAAAAAATATATCTATATTTGTGTTATGCAACTACAGCTGACATGAAATATGTATATTATGATGAATTAAAAGCAATGCCATGCATTTTATTTCTTCACGTTTGCTATTATACAACGCCCTGAGCCAAATACAGTCGGTTGACGATGTAACAATTTAATCGTGATCTGATTATCGATTTGTCTCAGAGAGATCAACAGAATAATGGACAATGGACAATTGAGGCATTGATCCCGCAGCACAGAAATAATGGACCGTATTCTATGTATAATGACCCAATTATTAATGACCCTCTGGGGCGGATAACTGCGGAAACATACATCAGTCAGATGACCACCGACCAGCTGCTAATTTAAATATATACCCCTTGGGGTCGTTGAACCAAGGGTCAGTGACCTGATAGTTGCCACTAATCACCGCTACCCAAGGACTTAATCGTTATTTGTATTTTTTTCTATAGGCCTCTATCGTGTCACAAATCAGTTCATTCCAATAAATATTGTAATATTTAGAGTTACGGTATGCCGGTCACGTTACCCCTGTCCCCAAACCAATTTTATCGCGCTAATCCTCTTGTTCGGGGATCTAATATTACCGACCATAATTGTGCCACGCCCATTTCATCTTTACATGTGCTTCCTCATTGTACTGTTAAATCACATCTCGCATCGGCGTAAGGTCGTAAAATGTCAAGTGTTTCGTGTTCCCCAACAAAAGCAAATGTTCTTTGGAAATCGGGGAGTTCTCCGTCGACCAGCGGCCACTTCACGTATCCAGAGCAGTTCGTCATTCCTTGGCTTACCCAAAAGACTGCCTACTACAGGGACTGGATCACGATGCTGGCCAATTAGACCGAGAATGTGTCCTGCCCACCCCGGATACACGCGAATTCGGCCCACCCTGACTTCGGCCCATCGACTTCAACCCAGGTTCGGCCCAGATTGATTTCGGCCCATTGAATTCGGCCCATGCTATCGACTTCGGCCCATATTGAATTCAGCCCATTTTGGATTTACATTTTATTCGACGATATAACATGTATATATAACGTACCACTTTAAAAAAAAAAAAAGAACTCTGTGACAATAACTGAGGCCGTGAGCCCATGCATGCGCCTAATTTCATGGGGGTAAGTTTGAAATATCGGACGCCAGATTGACGCCAGATTGACGCCAGATCAGACGAGTTAACGGTGGTCGGTTCGCCTCTGTTTTTACTGCATTCACATTTTTTCAAGTCGTGTTTGAGCTCTGGTATATACTATCTGGTATGTACTAGTGTACAGTTGGCCTGAACACTAGTACATGTATGTGTAAATAAATAAATTGTGAATCGTTGCTTCCATCGTTATTTTACTGAAACATCACTCATGACACATCAATTGTGATTATTGTCGGTGATTGCCGCGATTGTCGAGATTTCGTTCAAGTCAGGTCAATTAAACGACAAATGGCGCCCCTCCACAGAGAATTCTCATCCGAGTGCATGTTTGGCAGCATTCAATTATCTGATCCTCTCATCACGATTAAGTTTTAAAGATCCCACCATTCGTAATTATCTACAAAGAGCTGCTGTTTCTTTGATTACGTAATATCCAAAGGATTGCAGGCAAACTTCAACACACCCAATAGATATATAATATATATGGTATTTAAATATACAGTGATATATGTAAGTTGAGAGGAGCAGGGGGGTGGGGGGGGGGGCGGCATTGAGAAACATGAGGCGCTAAAGTGTGAATGGGTTTAATCACCTACTTAAATGGCTGAAATAACAAGCAGACGGCTATTTTTAATTAAATACACATTGTCTGCAAAGCTGCGGGCCGCGCGCCGAGTCGCCATCTTCCGCGTGTGCGCACGCTTTCATCTCAATTCCCATGAACGATGAACGCACGCTATTGTGAGGGCATGCGTGTACAACTTTACAATGCTTTGATTTGCTATCCATGAGCGGCTTACATGCGTTATAAGCAGTATTACTAAAACCAGTAAACAGGGGAGATCGGGCGATAATGCCGAACATGAAAGTGAAATTGAAAAGCTAAGGCGCTCTTGCTGGTATGACTTCGAGGGAATATATGCTGTCGTGGCTTATGATTGTGTTCATCAATATCCAGTCTTATTATATGCTTATAATATAATTGTTGCATGTATATCAAATTTAAAATTCACATCGTTAATTGCCAAGAAAAAAAAAAGATTGTGAATAAAAGAGAGAAAACGAAAAACTTGTTTAACGGAGAATGGGATCGAAATCACTATTGGTCGAAGTTAGTTTGGGCCGAATTCACTGTCACCCTCCCACTCCGGGCACGTGACATGCCGGTCAGGAAGATAAATCTGTTGGGAGTGAGTGATGGGGTTTTACGGCTCCACCCAATCCGATCGGATGATACGGGCGCCAGGATAAATCTGTTGGAGTACAGATTTAATTTGATTTTTATTTATTTATTTATTTATTTTTATTTTTTATTTTTTTTATTTTTTTTTTTTGGGGGGGGGGAGGGGCTGGTCATTTATGAATTAATTGTGCTCTCGAGGGAATGCGAAATTTAATTACACAATGATACTTAACCTGTACATACTACAAAGGCACAAAATCTGCTTATCTTAATTTTATTCTGTTGAAAAATCTATTCTCCTCTTGTTCTCGCAACTGATATATTATTTAACGAAAGTATCAGTAATCTCATCAATTTATAATTTCATTAATTTCATATTTATGATGTTAATTACGCAACGTATACAGCGTGCAGCATTTTTTTTTTTTTTTTTTTTTTAGTAATAAACGTTAATATAAATGGGAAAACATCATGTGTATTGTAAAAAAAAAAAAAAAAAATAATAATAATGCAAGCACATTTTCGTGTTATTTTGCGTTTATGTGCCAAGTTTATATGAAATCACCGATTTCTAAGTAAGTGTGATCCGCGATCCGCCTAATCGGCAAAAATTGACATAACAAGGTCAATACTTTCTCTTCCCAAAAGAGCACCATTAAATTTTGATAGAATGGTGAAAATGGGTGGATATTTTTGATGCACCTCTCTAGCGCCGTGTTTACTTCTTTTTTTTTTTTTTTTTTTTTTTTGTCTTTTTTTTTCTATAGAATTATATTTAATTTTCATCACAGCAAATACAATGCATATATATATGAGCAGTGTACTCGATCAAAAACTAGTTATGCTAGAGAAATAATAAAGCTTTATGTGATCTTGTAAATAGTTGTTCTATCTAATACATATCCAAATTTCACGTTTCTAGTATTGTGCGTTCTATGTTAGGCTGTAATCAATGGGAAACAAACGAAATCACCCCACCAAAATTAAGCACTTTAATTATTCTATGTAACCTATTAATCGTCTCACCTTTATGTTCTGTTTATTGTGAACAGCATCTAGAGCTCATGATATATCATGGCTATATAAAATAAAAAATTAAATTTTATTATTTTATTCTATTTTATTCTATTTCATTAAAACGATTTTATAATAATACAACTAATGCATTTAAGAACAACATTAATAATAATATGGTTCACGCTGTAATCAGGATCTACCTTCCTTTTTTTTTTTTCTTTTTTTTTTTTTTTTTTTTTTGTACCACACATTTCCTAACATTGGCGAGACAATGACACTGGAATGAATTGGAATGTCGACTGAGGATCTGATTTCCAATAAATATTTGCCCAAGGAGTCGATGTCATAACAGGTAAGTAGATAACACATAAGATAGTACATAAGTAGATGAGCTGGACAGCATCATATTTGCAAATGAAGACCATACGATTGTGAAGGCTGGTTGGAGAAGGTCATGGAGGGCATCTTTCAGGGAGGCACATATATACGGCTGAGAGTCAAATGTTTATAAATTGTGTAGGATTATGAACTATTCCCTGCTAGCATGCCAGAAAAATTTGGCTTTCACCAAAAGCACCACAATCATCCATTATAAAGCTCGCCACCCACCACATTCACTGTCTTCTGTAGGCTAATATATAGTTACGAAAATTAAGATATCGAAATTATATGATGCCATAGCTGATGACTGATGATAGGAATCTTATATCAAATTGACATGCAGAGACGAGTGCACCCAAATAAGTCCCTCTCAAAACCTCTTACGTCACAGAAAGATGTGTTGGCAGCACGTGACCGGATGTTGATTACTGACATGTTCTTCATGCAGCATTCGCCGTGTTGCCAATTATTTTGAAGCCTCGCATGAAGTCCCAGATAGCATTCATAACTAGAAAGTACTAAGAAATCGGCTTGGATTATCCGTACACAAATATTATTTACGAAAGAATTGGACACATAGCAGTTTCAAACATATTGAAAACAATTCCAAATACTTAGTGCTGTTGTTGAACCCCCGAGAGTTGAACCCTGATTGTGCCGACACAGTCATCAGCTCCAGCAGGCTGTTGCAGACAGTCTTGTTTCAATGTTTGTGTTCGACCCACAACAGCCGAGCCTGGTAATCTAAAGGAATATCAGTAACTCAGCAGTATTAAACAACCCAATTGAACGCAAATGGATTATCTTATATAATGAATAATCAACAATATCGATTCGGCGAAGATTCAGGATTCACCCAGAAGAGCTATCAAAACGATATTTCTTACATTACCACTGGAGCAATTACAGTGGAATCTGTGGTATATGGAGCTGCAGCAATATGGCATCTGAACATCCTGAACATCAAGCAATCGACAAGTCATAATTCATAACGAATAGAACACCTCCCAGGATCCAAGTAACAGAGCTAGTTATCCTCCGATGATTACCGATCTTCCTACATGACAACTGGGTAATCAATTACAAGTACCCAATAGTTATATACAATTATAATAATACAGAAAAAATGGATGGTTAAAGATGGTGAAATTCGAACAGGTAACTGGTCATCTCGCCCGAATGCCGTCTCGCCCCAGGTCATCTCGCCCAAATGCCATTTCGCACGAATGCCATCTCGCCCTAGGTCATCTCGGCCGAATGCCATTTCACCCGAATGTCATTTCGCCCGATTTCAAATACATATCAATTAATATGGAGCATTAATAATCAGTATTGTGCTGTGACATTATGCATGCTCGGATGGCGAATTCGTACATCATCAATACTGAGTGTAATACTAGTACAAACTAGCGTTGTTTGTCATTATCCGCGATACAACCAGTTCCCACCATATGTGTCCAATAAATGTCACCGTAATAGCACTGTACTTTTTGAGACAATAATAAGATAAGAGTCGGCCCCTTTAGAAGAGAAGCATATAATGCATGAATCATAATGTGACATGTTCAAGTTATCGTGATGGTCCACAGCGGTATTTCTAGTATGATTATGTGAAACCCACACACTACGGGTTCCGTAGTAATCCTATATTATACATATATTCAATTACGGATCGCTTAGGACTAATTTATTCTCTTTTTGGCACATGCAAACTGCAACACACATGCACACGCACATTACACTGATCACAGGGATGTTGCAACTCACTGGTACATATATATTAAATGCTGTTTCCAAACACATACACACTGCTAATTCGATTATATTACATGATAGGACTCTTTTTCTTGTTGGACTTTTTGACCGTAAAATAAATAATAATAATAATAATAATAATAATAATAATAATAATAATAATAATAATAATAATAATAATAATAATAATAATAATAATAATAATAATAATAATAATAATAATAATAATAATAATAATAATAATAATAATAATAATAATAATAATAATAATAATAATAATAATAAATGAACATTATCCATGTCGTATAATTCGTAACAAATTATCATCGATCACCCTACCACCCGCATGCATATTGACGGGAGCTGTGATTTTATAACTTATGTTGCAATGATGTGTTTGTCTGTTCTGACTGTTACAGAAGTTACGCCTTGTTTACTTAACCATTTGTCAACAATTACTTGCTTCATTTTACCAATAATTATAATTCTTCAGCGAGACTGTCGTGCAGCCAAAATGCATAACAAGCACCTGTGTACTACAATCTATGGAAGTATAGTATACAGGATAATGAACCCTTAGGATTTATCGATAAGGGTAGGGGGGAGGGGAACCCCGATCGCGGGCTTTTGTTCTGGCGCCCGTATCACCCGAATGGTTTGGGTGGAGCCGTAAAACCCCATCACGCCTCATGCACCACGATGGTGCGAGGCTTAATTCTTTTGCTTGGCGACTTCAAACATTGTGTAACACTCAGATGGCCGCTTCGACTGGTGCTGTGGCGTCGTCTGCTCGTTAGACAATGGACTTCAAACGCAATGGCAACGAGGTTTCATAATGATTTTGATTTTGCTGCAGAGTCGTGTCCAGTCTTGTTAAGCATAGGCTTGACGAGACTCTCCTCTACTTTTATTTTTAGTTTATATTTGATGTTTTAAATTTTTACAATTATTTTTTTTTAGAGACCCTTCGACTCCCCTGGCTCATGGCTGCGACCCCCCCTAGAAAACCACTGGTCTATGGGTTATGGAATACTTGGTCGTGGGTCAGGTTCTTCGCCAAAAGCTCCAGTTTTGCCCAAAGCAATGTTATCATTTGATCAATAGGATATTAGCGATTATTATTATTATAACACAAAATCATTAATTGATTACGCTATAGACTATAGACTCCTAGATTTTCAATCGAATTAATTTTCAATCGAATTAACGAATATCGTGACTCATAGGTAAACATGGATTGTTTAATATACACAATGATGATTCCCCTATTGTCATGGAGAACAATTTATCGCAACTAGAATAATGTGGAATATTCTAGACTGCTAGAATGAAACTACTTGATCTTGTTGACTCATCTGTTCTTATGAAATGACATGGAATATATTTTTGTATATAAAGCGACCTAGCTTCTTCCCCTGCTCCCTGGAATATTATAGAATGGATCTTTACTTTGTATATGCATGAGCGTCTCTAATTATCGTCAGTTGAGTTGAAGTTTCCTTCAATTCCTTTTGCTCTGCTACACAACCGAGCGACGAACGAACAATACCCTCGAGAACCCCGTTATCATCCACCCAAGATTACAACACCTATAAATAACTTGCCCAAAGGATTACAAAAACAATAAAAACACTCTGACATTACTACATTTAAGATACTTACATTACATGCATATAATGCATGCATATATATGTTTAGTATTGCCTATTCTATCAACATATGTACATGTACATGAATGCAGTCAATGCAGGCATGGTAATTGTTTAAACATATCACTCCCCGGACCAAGAAGTCTTTTTCGTCCAACGACGATTTTCCAGGAAGTGATAATCTTAAGTGCTAATTACTCGAGAACAAATAGCCCTCATTTATGATGCAGACACTTCCTTACCATGGAGGGTTCCTCGATATAAGGTTTTGTTCATTTTAGTCGACGATTCCGCATACCAGCTTCCAGAATTGAACCAGCACACAGAACCGATATACATAGACGAGGATCATAAGAAATCATAAGATCAGATGCTTATAGTCCAGTCAATAAAGGGTTTGACCCGAACAAAATTGCAACAAAATTTGCAATAAATCATGTTGCAATTTTGTCCGGGTCTCCCTTTTATTTTTGAAGCTTCATATTGACTGCACTATTACCTCTCGGAAGGCTCATCGGTGGCTTGAAACTATTTGAATCCAACAGTAGCGAAGATGAATCCGAAGATAGGGCTGGAGTCACTCCTCAGTGTCGTTAATTGAAGTGGGCATTCAGATGTTGTGGCATTCTTCTCCGATTCCTGAATGATTGATCACACTCGTAGACGTTTCGTATAGTGAGCAGGTGTCATTCCAATTGCACAATAACAACATTTCACGACATAAACATTACATTACTCATAATTGTGTTGGATTCCAATAATAATATATTTAGGAAGAAGCTGATCTCCATACCTAAGTTTTAAAGTACTCGCCTACGACTCGTGTTTACCAAGAAAAAAAAAGAAAAGAAAAAAGGCGTACTTATCAATACTACCGTTCTCATGGTGTGAATCCTTACATAATTAACACGCATATTTCCGACCAGCCTCGATATATTGAGCTCTTCTGGATACATGTACATCTTTCCGCGAGGCTGGAAGGCGAGCCACGACGAAAGTTCTGCCAGTCCTTCGCAATTCTTAAGGAATTGTGAGACACTGTTACAGCGTCACACTAATTTGCATGTAGGTCTGTCTCAGATGTTAATTACAACTTACTAATATTAATAACATACTGGAAAACACCACAAATTACACGAGGCCCCCCTATACACCTGTAAAAGTTTATGGTAACAATTAATGAACTCCCTTTTCAGTGAGACGATATAACCATGCGCATTGACCCCGCTAAAAGGAAAAATAGAAGGAACCAATGTTAGCCCAGCCATGAAATATATCGTCAAGCATAAACAGCATAATAAATACAGAGTGTATGTACAGAGCCGCTGTGCACGTTGCAAAAGCTCGACCGTCTGATATAAACTATAACATGAGTCCTTGCCTGATGAGAGATCAGTATATATTATTAGGATGCCATTAATTGCATTGACTAATTAATTGTGATTGATTAATTAGTTATTAAAACAGAACCAACAATAATTCTCATGGTTTCCATGGTTTGTTTTTTTTTTTGTGTTTTTTTTTTTGTTTTTTTTTTTTTCAGATTCAAAAATGTGTTTATTCAAAAAGAAAAGAACAAAACGCAAGTGGAGTGGGAGGGGCTAACCCAGAACATGGGTATGTGCCCCGAAATAGATATATACACTTTTACAAACAAATAAACAAATAAACAAACGATCAAACATAGAAAATTCCCAAAAGCCTTAGAAGGAGATGAATGGTTAGGGATATATAGTGTTAGCAGGGGGAATTGTGGAGGAATTTAATGAATGGGAGATGTCCGGATGGGAAAGTCAGTCAAAGGTTTGTTTTTAAGGCAAGATTTAAATCTATTGATTGTGAGGTTGGTGTCAATTTCATTAAATGTCTGATTCCAGATGAATGCGTCGCTGTAAAGGATTGATTTCATGGATATGTTTGTGCGCAGCAGTGGAGTGTGGGGTGAAGAGTAATAACGTTTTCGTGACGTTATGATTAGCGGCTGAAACTCCCACAAAGACCTGTAGATTGTTTGTACCAGTGCAGGGAACCACGGAACGCATGCGCATGTTTGTACATGGAATGCGTTCAATATTATGTAATTTCTGTCACAGTCTCACCTTTCTTTCATGAATGCGCGAAGTTCATTTAAATGTTGTGTCACAGACGATAATGCATTAAACATGTCATAAAGGAGATTATATGAAATACTTTGGCACACACATGTACGTATAGAAATTAATTATAAGATTAAACTTGTTTTAGATTCATCATGCATCACATGTGCTTATATAGGAAACAAAACACCTTTTCAGAAAGCTATACAGTGAAACCCCTGTAACACGAATTTGAAGGGACCAGCGAAAACACTTCGACGAAGAGGGTTTTCGACGAATCCCCAACATTATGATCTGTAATATGACGTTATGATAGCGTATTGATCTCAAATTACGTTATGATAGCGTAATGACCTAACCTTGAACACTTTAAAGCTGCAAACACATGAACCAAAAAATTAAAACGATTTGTTGCGTTGTTTATTGAACATCATTTTGAAAAGAAAGATAAAATGATCGCCAGGAACTTGGTCTCCAGGGTTACACACGTGATCTTTCGTTTAGTTGCCATTATTGCAGAGATGTTTGTTTATTATTGATGTTTCCCGCCTATTCAACATCTGAGGCTATACCGCTTTCTGTAATCGTCTTCATCAAAGACGCCTTCATGTGTTTTACTCCGATCTAAAATCAACTACATGCTCTCTTCTATTGTTAACCAAGAATCGTGAACAAAAGAACGCTTGCTGCTAATTGAACCTTTGAACATGGCGGCTGCTTTAATCGACACGATGCGGTCGATTATACGAAATGAAAAGACAGAGACGGAGACGCTGACTTTTGAAAAATGCAAGAGGTGACAAGCGAGTCGAACTCTGTTTGTAAACGATTGTCCAAAACAGTAAACAGGGTTGCGTTTTTGGCGAAGTGAAGAAACGAGAGAACTTCAGGAGACGAGTGATTTTATTTGCCGAAAACATGGCCTTATAAAGGGTGCATTGAGTCGATCCATTGCAAGAGTGCTTAGGATTGTTTTATATGTGTGCGTCCACTACAGGGCTTCCCCCTTAGGAGGAGAGGTAGCGAATCGGGGATCTAATCACACGACCGCTGCGAGTCCGGATCTGCTTAGTTGTTCCCACAGGTTGCTTAGATTCTTCAGAGTCCACCTGAGGGTCGCTAGCAGGCTTTAGTCTGTCAATGCTGACACAATCCCTGCGCCCTTTCACTGCTAGGGTGAATGTTTTGTCTCCGCGGCTGAGTACCCTGTAAGGCCCGTGGTAGGGTGACTGGAGCGGTCCTCTGTGAGCATCTGTACGCACCCACACGAATGAAGTCTTTCTTAGCGAGGCTGGGGTGTTGTTTTGTGGAGTCCGATGATGAGCAGGAAAACTGGGAATGGTTGGAGCATGGCTGTTCTCTCCCCTGTCAAACAAGTCACCGGGG
>KB297234.1:736027-771978 GCA_000328365.1 Capitella teleta
TGGCAATTTTTAGGAAAAAACAATTTGAAAAAAAAAAAAAAATCCTATGTCGCTCGGTTGGTTTATTAGGAAAAGAAATGTGACAAAAAATTCCTATGTCACTGGGTTGGTTTTTTTTAGATGACATATATGACAATTTTTTTTGAAAAAAAAAGAAAAAGAAAAAAAGAAAAATCCTATGATGCTTTGTATGTTTGTACTTTTTTTTTTTTGGGTCCGTGTACACTTTTTGATCAACCGTATAACTTCTTCGTCAAGCACGATATCACGCTATCTAATTAAAATTCTAAATTATGTCATTCTAAGGTCAAGGTCGTTATGATGCTTTTTTTTTTTTTTTTGGTCACATAAGGCATGATATCCATACATTGTATTATTTATTATTAAAATTCATGCCATTGAACGACAACGGTGAATAATAAAAGGCATGGCCCACAAAAAAATATTCACATCAAAAGTAAATTTGTTAAAAATAATTATAATGAGATAAATTAGAGTTAATTTAACACAAAACATTGCCCTTGGTGTCTGGTCGATCTATCACAATAATTCATTAATTGCGCCCCTTTTTTTACGATATGTGTGAATGTCCAAATATGGTCATAACCTAATTTAGCTTATATCTTGTTTCGTGATGGTTAGTTTTGAAATCAAATTACTATCTATGTGTAGATATAATATAAGCCAGTATTTTATAATTGACATATTTGGTATCAGATCATAATATATGTTTAAAAAAACAGAATACAAATGGTGAAATGCTATTTATTTCTGTTCAAGCTAAACTCTTTCTTTAAAACTGTCAACACGATAACACTCAACAGTGACTGAGTGAGTTGATTAACCTAGTCACGTGTGTGGTGAGTCCATTGTTTTGTGTGAGTAGACAGTTTACCGGTAATTTAAAGTAACGTTTTAATAATAATCATAATGTGTTTTGTTTACCTGATTCAGTGATTGAGATATATAGTAATATATGTGTCGGGAGGCAAATGCCATAATCATATAATATGCGTCAAGATCATCCGATGAACCGTTAATTGAGAGATAAGCCATTAGAAATTAGACGGAGACGTAAACTTTTCAGTTTATAGGAAAGTCTCAGGATTTTAATAATAGAAGTTAATCAAATTCGAGAAGCTAGTGCATGAGTAACGAGCCGTGGACCCACAGAGGTTGTTATTGCATAGTCAAACACCTGAATGAGCTGTCAGGCAGGCTTATAGTGATCATCTGATGATGTAATTTTTATTGTTTATGGTAATTTGCAGGCTGAAGAAACCTTGCTTTCCATCAGAGTATAAAGAGTAGGGGGAACAGTAGCACAGATTCTCGGGCGAGGTCTGTATACCTCGCCCGACGGTAAACCGCTTCTTTTTGCGTCTACTGGCAGCGAGGCTCCACGCTCAGCCGATTGCATGATAAATATAGACATATTATCCGACAAATCCTTGTGTTTAAGCCCTCCAGACGTTAGATGGTATATTTATGCTCCAAGAAAAAACAATATGAGCCAGTACCATCATGTCGAACTTACATTAATTAAAACCCGCAACAAAATATCACTTCTTGAAGAAGTAAACAAACGCCATTTTGCGAGTGATGTCACTCAGCGCATGCGCACTGCATTGTAAACAAGCGCACATGCTTCACTTTCCCGCTCAAACTTCTCTCACGACTTTCGAATGTAAATGAATAAAATTGTTCATATATTGATTGGTGATGCACAAAATATTGCGTATTAATAATTAATACGTATTCCTTTGTGAAGTCTCGGTATAAATTAGGTGCGCAACTGCAAGGGAAGATAGGCCGCATGTTGAACTGCTTCGCGCGGGAAAATTGTATGCGCATGCGTATATGTTTACTTCGCACTACGCAGGCGCAGTGCTCTGGTTTATTTATAACACGTGGGGAGCAGGTCATGTGACACAACAATCGGAAAGCGGAGAGAAACCTGTAATGTCACTTTTTTTCGTTGCGGATCCAGTTTAAGTAGGTTTATGGTACTGGTTTCTAACAAAATTTAGTACCAGCGTCTACCTGGTATGGGTCTGCAGACGCTGGTGCCTTCATAAATATAATTACAAGCGTGGAATTCTAGAAATCGTGGTTCGCGAACTGGAGTTTAATGCGTTTACCGTACAGCGAGACCCATTGGGCTCGCTGTAGTATGTCAGCTAATGTATGTAGTATTCAGTATTGTAGATCAATTCTCATCATCATCATGAATCATGATTATCATGATTGATTATCATAATCATGATCATCAGACTCATGAGGATGATTCTTGTCATTCTCATGATTCTGTTAATCTGTAGTCATCATCATCATGCAGGGATGATCTAATTAACATTATAGAATCTTGGAATGAAATTAAAATGCCTACTGATGATGGACAAATTCTGAATTCATCATAATGATCAAATTCATGATAGAACATTGTCGAAATAGATTTAATAGTTACATTATGATTATTGAGCTAATTATCAAACTTCAATTTCAATTTTAATCATGAATGATGCGTGCTTAATAATCTTTTACATCTAAATATTGATGATACAAGGGAATCTTCCAGGTTCAGGTTCAGGTTGATTGGATTAAAGTGCCTTTGTTTCGGCACTGTTACAATCTGACGTTCGAGTTTCTCTTTATTTATATCTTCTATTTCTAAAAGATATAACTTCATAAATAATACAGTAATAACTAAAATAAAACTAAACTGGAATAACCAGCCAAATAATAAGCCCTACTTCCCTTCCCCCTTTCCCCACAACAACAGAACAAAATTATAACAAATGAACAGATAAATAAATGAATGAATAGATAAATAAAGAATAAAGATAAAAAGAGAAACACATAAAATGAATAAATAAATGACCAGAAGATACTCGTTGCTCTACTCATTCATAGTGCGAGAGGACGCAACCTGGTAGCCCTTCATGTAAAATGACCGATGTAGAACAGTAGAAGCAAGTTGTAAAGTAACATAAGCATCAGCACTAGCTTGCTACTGACTAGGTAACTAAAAAACAAGCCAAAAAAAAAAAATTATAGTAATAAAACAAACACTTTCACTCTCTCACAAACGTCAGACCAGGGCCTTGCCCTCTATCTTTCTCTCTCTCTCCTTCCAAATCTTTCCTACACTCCTCAACACCAGTTGTTCCAGGTCCGCGGATGTTACTGCGAACCCCAGTACTCCCTCCACCAAATCCTCCTCTACCCTCTCCTTTCTCCATCTCCTCAACCACTCTTCTCTCAACCTCTCATACAAAACACATGCCTTTCAGTCTCTTCCTCTCTACATGTACATCTCCTCTCATCCTCTCCATACTTCCATCGTACACACTCATTCATTCTCATTGGCAAACAATCACCTCTCATCATCAACCTCACTCCTGCCCCGTCTTGTCCATCCGCATACGGCTCTAACTTCATCTCTCCTTTCTCTTGTGCATACCTCCTCGTCCTTTCATTCCTCTATAACTGTTCTTCCCATCTCATTCTTCCTACCTCTTGTACCCTCCTCTCTAATTCAACTTTCCTCATTCTCTTTCGCTCATCCTCACAAATTTCCATCTCTGCCACACCAATCGCACTCATTCTTCGCAGCCATACCAAATTCGACAATACATCCACACCTAACTCCTCCGTCATCTTGCCAATCTTCTTCCACCACTTCGACCTCACCTCTATCTCCATCAAACACGCTCTCCCCACTCTCGCAACCAGCCCTTTCTTCTCCAACACTCTCACCACAAACGCTACCTTTGCCTTCACCTTTCTCTCCCAAAAAGAACTCCATCCTGACTCTCCGTGTACTGCCGCATTCCTTACAGTCCTCTCCAATCTCCACATCCACCGACCATACTCATTCTGCATTCTCTCCACATTCTTTCGTACATTCTCATTCCACACTAATGCACCTGAAGCATACATCACTCTACTATGCTTCTCTTCCCACCACAAACCTACTCCCTGATCTTTTTGCTGCAAATTTAGCCATCCCAATTACTGATGCAACCTTCTTTACATTTTCTTCTACTGAGTTGATCCCACCCTCTTCACCACCTATCAGTTTAATGCCCAAATACTTTGCCTCTGCCTTTTCTCTTACTCTTTTCCCTCTCACCTCCCAAGTTCTGTTCAAATATCTCCCATTCAGACCCACTACCATAGATTTCCCTTCATTAATCTTCATCCCGTACTCCTCAGGGTGTGACGATCATCAAACCAATCGTCTTTGGGAATATTGCTCGATATTTCGGCAAGAAGCGAGAAGAGGACGGCCACACACATCAGTGGACCATTTATGTGAAACCTTTCAGAAATGAGGTGAGGGGATTCTCAAGTCCCAATATCTCATTTCACAATTTAAATTTGATGAATTTTTCAGGATCTTTCTGTTTATGTCAAGAAAGTACAATTCAAACTGCATGAGAGTTACCCAAACTTCAACCGAGGTACTTGGCCGACAATTTATTCTGTAATATCGCTCAATTTTTGGTTTTCTCAGTTGTGACTAAACCCCCGTATGAAGTAACGGAAACCGGATGGGGAGAATTTGAAATCATCATCAAGATATTTTTCAATGATCCAAATGAGAGACCAGTGAGTTTTCCTTCTGGGTTTTTATTGTTTTATTTTCAAGATATCGTGTATAGGTGACTTTGTATCATCTGCTGAAATTGTTTCAAAGTGAAGCAGACGTTATGCTCGGCAGGAAAAGTCTTGTGGTGGAACAGTATGACGAGTTGGTGAGTAATCACTCTAAATAGTGAAATGCTGAAAGGTTGCATAATTATAAATACAGTATAATCTCGATATGTTGAATTTCAAGGGATCCTCAAAATCACTTAGAGTTATAGAGTTAGTTATAGAGCCATATATAGTAACATGGATCAAGCATGTTGAGATGTGTTTTCTCTTCCTAGTCATGATGACGAGTGTACATGATGAGACAAAATGATGACACAACACTGCTCTTCGATCATTTATATACAAAGTATCCATCCCCTTTGAAGTCTTGGGTGCCTGTCATATTTTCTCTGATATTGCCGATTTAAAAAGCTTTGTAGATTTCTGTAATTGTTGCATGTCTTTAAACAATACGGACCACATGAATAGGATTCTGGAGTTACTCGACTCGGGGATTCAAAATGGCTTCGAGTTATAGAGTAATTCGAGTTATGGGAGTTTGACATATCGAGATTATACTGTATCATTAAGTTCTCCATTAAATCTGGAATATTTATTTATTTCCCACTATCTATTTTCTATTCACAGATCTTTCAAGACCCATCTGCGCTGTTGCAGCAAATGCTCACCACCCTGAAACCGATCACGTTGGGCGCCTACAAGCATGAACACAACTGTAAGAAAATGATGAACAAAACAAAATTCTATGTTCACTTTTATACTTTCAGTTGAGGAAAAGAAAGAAAACACAATTGCCAATTTGAACACAGCTAAAACGAAAATAAGAAATGAAATTTCTGATCTGAATGAAAGATTGAAACAAACGAGGGAAGCGATTGGTAAATTTAACGAAGAGATTTCCAAACTGGAAGGACCAGATGAAAGGATAGACACCTGAGTTGTGTTTGTGGCTTGTGTATATAGACTGAATATTCATCATCTCATGATTCTCAATTTATTATGTGTATAACGAGAAATTAAATATACCTTGTATTACTTTTAGCAATTTTATTCAACACAAGAAATGTATTTTATAAAACAGAAAAAAAAAAAAAAAATCAAGTTAAATGCAAGTTCGCACAGAAGTGCAATGTCTAAATAATGGTGACTGAGATTTGGATCATTGCAGAAAATCTGCATTGAGGAGTTTTAGGCTTTTAAGGCATTCTTTGAACTGTTCCGATGTCCAACTCTTTGGGGCGTCTCCGTTTTCATGGTGGCCGCTGTAAGAAGTGAATTACTATTGTAAAAGCAGAATAATTGCTTGATATTTTTAATGCTTTTTTATAGAATTTTTTACTTATTTAAAATGCTATGTACATCCTTTTTTTTGGGCATTTTCACATAACATGTTGTAGAAGAGGCCTTTTTTGAGGCATTTCGTTTTCATGCTCAAACTATGGTCACTTTAGTTCAACACTGGCATGATTCTTCTCAAGCATGTCATTTTCAAAAAACGATCAAACGACCCTTGAATGTAGCTATGACTAATATGTGTTCTCCCAGGCGCCACAGTTGACTAAACCGTTAAAATTAAAACACAAACTCAAAACTCAATGATTGTTGTACATACCTTTCTTCTTGTGGGTCATTGAATGTGACAATGATGTCTGACTGGTACTGAGGTAAGCGAATTAAGCCCATCCACAGGTTTAACGTATGTTTTGAGGTTTCATTGAACTTAGACACATACTGCTGGCCATGGAGACAGAAAGCGCTTTTAGACCTGAAGAAAAGAGAATTAAAAAAAAGAATCTAATCATATAATCATTCTTACTCTGAAAGATTGATATGGTTTATAGGTAAACTTTCCACACACAAAACTTCTGCTTGATCTGCATTGTTATTATGTCCGATTTCTTCGAAGTGCGACCTAACAAATAAATTAATAAGTTCTGTGAAATATCCCCAGGTGAGTATACTAGCCTTACAGCTTCCTCGTCTTCTTCTGGAATGAGTTCTAGGATTTCTATGATGATGCTCTGCTCAGTGAAGGAGTGCGCAAACACTTCCTGGTTGTCTGGAATTTGTCTGAGCTCACTGTGAGGTATTGCGTAAGTGGAAGCATGAATTGTGACTCTTAACTTGAAGGAATTCATACCTGACATCAACTGATTCTGGAGGTAACAGAACTGACATATTGCCGCCATAGAGAATCTTCTGCACCATGCCTGCCATGTTACTGGAACCTGAGAAAATTCAAAGAAGAATTACTGTAAAGATGTCCAAAATGAAATTTAACTCAACTTTCATATCCATGGTCCATGCAGCTTCTTCAAAATTAAATGAACTAATTGATTAGACTGCGCTATACCTGACTCCTTAGTGTGTCACTTCGAGTAAAAATTATACGGATAATTGGCCCTGCTAGTCCACCGTTCCACATCACATGCAAGCCAATTTCCCCATAATTCACTCTGAAAAACTACCTCCACAAATTATTTTTTATCGCACGATTGAAGAATTGAGTTTCGTTAAATTTCAACTTCTTAAGTAGTCTACATTAACATTGCATGATGATGATTACCAATGGCAACAGCATGCCTCTATTTTTCGCCCTATTATCGCTCACAATAAAATATATCCTCTTGGGGGTTCAAAGAAGAAAACTAAGATCAAATGAGATGTAGTTATAGAGGTATAAATAAATTGATTTAATTGAAAGATGCAATTTTGGAGAGTGAACGAATGAGGCAATATAACGGAAAGCTGAAAAAGGTTTTATTGTTTACCTCGGCGAGACAATCTACCTCAAAGCTGAAGTTTCGGCGGATGTGCTGGATCATGTGACCACCGGCGAACACGGAAGTCTCGGCTTGTCAATTGAACTGATATCCTTGTTCATTTATTCCTGAAATTCGTGTCGACTGACCAGAGTCCGCGAATTTCCCATCAATACATCTGTTTTAGGTGGGTTTGGAGAAGTTAGGTAACGCATTCAATATTATCTCCTGTAACTTTTATGGTGTAATCTGAATCAGAAATTTAACAATCCAGTCACCGACACCAGTCCAGTGCAATGCAGCAATCACTGACTGAGTCAGCAGTGACTGCCGTGGCGGTGTCAGAACTCCGTGTGAGTCACTGATATCCGAATTCTCAGTTGTAGCCACCAAGCTCATAAGTTGTAGCCCATGAGCAGTAGCTACTCAGCTCATTGTCCAGCAATTCTAATGCTATGGCCTGGTAAGGCTGGTTAAAGTGCCTTCAACCTTGCATTTGCAAATAAGAATACAGTACAGACCCCGAAACGACCAGAAGCCAGGAGAGCAATTTGTAGCTCTCCTAAAATGCAGTAGGCGAGCAGTTTTCTTTGAAATCTCAATGAAAACCTCTTTTTTTTTTTATATGTATCACAAAAATTCCAGGATTCTTTATTATCCAGACTAGACAAAAGTTGACTGAGGGAATCAAGTAAAAAATGCTGCATATGAAGAAAAAAAAAAAGAAAAAAAAAATTGTTGAGGATCCACTACTTAATACCATTGTGTCATGAATGTGAATTAATCACAAAGACATTGTCAAATCATGTGTACTCTGGAATAACAAAATTAATAGTGCAATGTGCTTATTAAAATAAGAAGTGTATAGTAAAAAAAAACTACTGAAACGAATGAGCATCAGATTATCACCAAAAAATTGCAAGTAATTAAAATGCAAAGAGATCATCTCCATCCACATAATCATCACAGTCAATTTCACACATCTCATCTTCACTTTGATCTTCATCATCAGAATCCATCATCAAGGAAACTGAAAGTGAAATACCAACTGAAAAACAGAAGTATAAACGACTTCCAAATAAGGCGATGCTCGGCATTTTCCGTGAGCTCTGCAGGAAAGCCGAGGTGTGATCGGGAGTTTCTGTTTCACGCTCGGCAAAGGTCGAGGTGCGATCGGAAGTTTCCGTCTCACGTTCGACAAAGATCGTCTGCATGGCGCTGTATCGATGCATTCAGCTTTGTTCTTTCCTTTGTTTATGTAATCCCTTTCATCTCATATTTAACTGGATGTCACAACATTTCTGGGGTTTTCTTCAAGTTGATTTCTATTGTTTAAAATGGGCGTGGCATTCTCCGTGTGAGCTAAGACAACTGGCTGTCTTGGCCAATGAATCATTCCAGATTAATCACATGATCATCGGGGGCAGGGCTTAAGTCATTGAAGCAAGCTCCGGGGAGCAACCTCGACTCGGTAGCATACTTGCTCACGCTTGTAGGTGACACATGCTTCAAAGAGATGAGTTGTGTTTAAACTCGACCAATGAATATTAATTAGCTCAATGTTACATCGCGGAGTCTATTTTGTCTCTGTAAACCTCCTCTGTTGACTCTTGCTATTGGTGTTACATAAGACCTAGAGCTCTGCATAGCTGAATTGACCCCTAGGGGGTTACCATAGGGACAATCTGGTGTATACCACAGGTATACTGATTATTCATTTATAATTATTGTGCTCTCTGTGTTCTCTTGAGCTATAACTCGTCACCGGGCACTGCCGCCAATCTCTTTGATGTGGTCAAGATGTATCTTGGTGGCTACAATTGAGAATTCGAGAAGAGTTAGTATGGTCACAATTTAATTGACTTAGTGGTGAGACTAATTGGTCATTGAGTGGACCAGTGCCAATGCCATTGACTGCAAGCAGACTGAGGAGAAAGTGGGTTGCTGCTTGGCTGACTCACTCTTGATACGGTTATAGTTTTGTCACAATCTTGTGGTTAGATATGCCAGTCATTTAATCAAATGAATTACCGAATGTAAAACTTATGATAGGTAGAACAATCAAATTTACATTTACATTTACAGTGTTACATCGCTTATATCCTTTTCATTTCAGATCTTCAAAGAACTTTAAACAAGAATGGCACCCCAAACTCATAGTTTTGGCATTGAGCCAATCACCTGTCATGCTTGGAACAAAGACAGGAGTCGTAAGTTTTTCATGATTAAACGTGATCAGAACCATATTTATTGATTCCCAACAGAAATAGCCCTGTCCCTCAATGATAGCGATGTGAAAATCTTCAGTTGCTCGGGGGCCAACTGGACTCTAACTCACACTTTGTCGGAGCATCAAGAGCGTGTGACAGGAATTGACTGGGCTCCTGGAAGTAATCGCATCGTGACCTGCGGTGCTGATCGCAACGCTTACGTGTGGACCTTAACTGACAACAAGTGGGCCCCCACTCTGGTTATCCTGCGAATCAACCGTGCGGCCACTTGCGTCAAGTGGTCTCCCAAGGGTCGGCTAACATCCTTGCGATTCTTCCATTTCACAAAAGTCTACATTTCAGAGAACAAATTTGCGGTCGGCAGCGGTGCTCGTCTGATTTCCGTTTGCTACTTTGAGCAGGAGAACGACTGGTGGGTGAGCAAGCGCATCAAGAAGCCGATTCGCTCGACTGTAACATGGTGAGCGTTATATCATTAATATCACATGTGAGAGATGTAACGTCGTTTTCCAGCTTGGATTGGCATCCGAATAACATTCTTCTGGCAGCTGGGTCAACTGACTTCAAGACCAGGTCAGTGCATTCTTCTGTTGTAATCAGTATTTAATGGACTGAATTTCGTTTTTAGGGTCTTTTCTGGATATGTCAAGGAGGTTGAGTCTAAACCTGAAGCTGGCTCTTGGGGTAAAAAGATGATACTTGGTAATCTGATGGCCGAGTTCTCCAACGGAGGAGGTAAAATGACCGCTTCTACACCGTCCGGTCCAGTTATTGTCAGGAAATCTGTTGGTAAAGTAAACGCTTGATTATTGAGGCATGCGGCCTGGTTTGGTTTCCTGCACGGTAACAGACACAGTTTCTAATTTGTTTTTTGTTCCCTTTGAAAGTGTTTTTTTTTTTTTTTTTTTTTTTTTCCACTCTTTGTTTTTAAACATCAAAAAAACCCAACAGCCTCAAATTCCTTCTCGTGTTAATTTTTTCTCGTACTTCACCTCCACACGTTTGGGTTTCTTGGTTTTCAAGTTCTCCTTCTGGCATTCATTTCTCCTCACTGAGTTTAGAAATAATGAGGCATTTTTTTTTGCAACGGCAGCATGAATAGAGTTGATGATCGCGATAATAGTAATATCCTGCGTTTTTATTTGCCGCATTTTGTTTTGGTTCCAAAGTGTTTTGAAAACTGTTTCATAGTGTTGTGTGTTGTGGTCTCAATTCAGACAAAATATCTTCTCAATGAAACTTTATTTAACCCGAGGATTATCCCGTTTAGGTGGTTGGGTTCATGATGTGTCCTTCTCCGCTAGTGGCGACAAGTTAGCGTGGGTCGGACATGACTCAAGCGTTTCTGTGGCACAGGCATCCGCTGATGGGTAAATCAACCAATCCGAATTTTTCTTTTAATTGGTTAAATTTTCTCAGGAACCACCAAATGGTGTTCTCCAAGACTATCTATCGTCCTTTTGTGACTTGTACTTGGATCAATGAGAGCAATGTCCTGACAGCCGTGAGTTCTTTTCTCTTTCACTTCCCTCTTTCACTTTCCACCACTTCACCTCAGGGTCACGACTGCTATCCCCTCGTGTTCTCTCATTCGAAAGGAGCGCTCACTATGGCTGGAAAACTTGACGATTCCAATAAGGGTCAAGTGGCTCAGAAATTCTCGTAAGTTTTGCTGGTTAAGAACGCCTTTTATACTTATAATATGCTTTTAATTTTCAGTGCTCTGAAGCATTTCAAGGCGCTTGATTCGCGTGCTACTTCGCAGGAAGACACAACCACTCTGGGCTCTGTTCATCAGAACACCATTCTGTATGCATTATACTTAAGTGTAGCTATGATGATAAAATATTTATAAAATATCTCCTGAACAGGCAAGCTTCAATTCACTCTGGAAGCAAAGCTGGTGCCCTCAAGGTATGCACCACTAGTGTCGACGGTTTGCTTGCTATTTGGGATCTCAAGGTGAATATATTTTAAAATAGTTTTTAACTCATAATTCTTGATCTCTGTTGCAGACCCTGGAGTCTTCCATCGCTGGTCTCAGGATCTAACAATGTAATGCTGCCACTCAGAGGGAATGTTATACAGTTATACACATTTGTTAAGTATTAACGCTTGGAAAAACCCTCGATATTTTAGCAATTTCAACTAATAAATCAGTGGCATATTATAAACGCAGAAGGTGTGTTTTCTTGGGATTATTTATATATAAAACATATTTATTTGACAATTACACAGAAGAAATGAACGGGCAAAATATCTTTTACGATGGAACTTGCAATTTTTCTGCCACTTTTGGAAGGATTTCTTCGGTTTTCAGTCTCCAGTTGTTGATGTGTTTTGAGACTGCGCACCACAGTTCCCCGTGATGAGGCTCAGCGTGAATGCAGTGCTTCTCTACCTGTTCTTGTTGTTCCTTTAGAAAAAAAAGCAAAAAAACAATTCAATATAAATAAACTAAATAATTCCGTTACCTCAGTGCCATGCATTTTCTCAAATTTGCTGAAGTAAGCCCATGCGTCTCCCAAATCCGGCTCAATTTTCACCGTTCGGTGGAACCACTCGCGCGCTTTATTCAGTTTACGCTCAGACCAGAAGAGTTTGGACGCAGCCAGCAGGACATTAGCGTCATGCTCGCATTTCTTCAGAGCATCGACACATTTGCTTTTGCGCTGTGGACGTGGCTCCATGAAGATGGCTTCCGCCCACAATATCCCTGAATTAGGGCACTCCTGCATGGCTGCAAACGGGAAACATAAACACAAAAATAAGTGACGTATGCACGTACCTTTAGCCATGAGGTTGTTGGCGATGCTTTTGAGTTTCCCTCGATTTTCCACCCGCACGGCCTCTAGCCAGAGGTCAGCGCAGGCGTGGTTCTTGAGTCGCGCTTTCTCCAGAATGGAGCGTGCTTTTGTCAATTGTCCTTGATTCTCTTCGAGTCTGGAGAGGAGAATCCACAGCGGGATGGAATTAGGGCACTTCTTCAGCTGGGGATGAAAATACAGGACACACCATAAGTTTGAGCAAGGTTTGCAAGCAGAAACGTACGCCTTGATTGTAAGCTTCACGTGCACTCGGCACATCGTCCTTCTGCTCTGCAATTTGACCCATCATCATCCAGAGCTGTGGGCGAAAAGAAATAACAGCGTCATCATCAGAACCAGAATGTGATGCGTACCTTCGGGAAATCAGGGTAATGTGTTGTGGCTTCCTTCAGCAGTTCTGAGGCTTTGTCCAGATCTGCAAGGCACCATTCCAACTTCACTGATTTCATGAACACCTGCGTATTAGAAGTTGAAAAAAAAAAAGGCACTGATTTGCGAGGCGATTAAAATACCCTGGCAGTTGGAGCGCTCGCTCTGGCTTTCTGCAGCAGTCTCCTCGCTCTCTCAAACTCATTGTTCTCAGATTCAAGTTTGACGGCAGCCAACCAAATCTCTTCACTGTTGGGGTTAGCCTGGAAAGCCAGTGCCAGGGTGCTACGAGCCGCTGGCACATCGTTCTACAGAGAAATAATAGAAACAAAATCAAGCTTTGATCGGGAATAGACTTACAGCCATCCACTTGGACTTGGCTCCCATCAACCAGAGAATTTCAACTTTTGGGCAATGTGCCACTGCCTTCTTCAAAAGGGTTTCCAGGGACTCTCTTTGGGACAGGAAAAAAATAAAAAAATAAAAAAATTCAGACTTTTAGATAAAAATTCAAATTTTCGGATTCTCTTCAAGCTTACCTAGTGCCGTGATTCTTCTCAAAATAAGCCGCACGCAACCAAATGCTCTTCTTATTCGGGAAGACAGATAACGCATGAGCGTAGATAGCACGAGCGCACTTGAAGGCCTCATGCGACGCACACTGAAAAGTACAGGTATTAATTAAGATGAATGGAATGTCACTAACGACGTACAGATTCTGCATCCTCCTTCCAGGTGTGCTTCTTGTCTTCCTCTTCAACTCCATGACCAATCACATTCTCACTGAAAAACAAACAAATAAATATTGAAATGAAAAAAAGAAACACAAAATATAAATCGCACATAATAGCCTGGCAGGTGACGCCACTGCCTGACTTTTCACAGTCCTCAGCGTCTTTTATCCATTGGTCGCGATTGATTTCAACGCCGTTTGCACGAAGCGAAGTCAGAGCTAAAAAAAAACGAAAGCGTCATTTCTTTTTTTCTAAATTTGCCGGCTCGCACCTCTCTCAATGATCTTGTCGACCATCTCCAAGTTGTTGTTGGCTTCTTCCAATTTGGCCGCAGTTATCCAAATCTGACGATCAGTTGGCACGTTCTCACGTGCCTTGTTGAGCACTTTCCTTGCATTTTGATAGGATTCCAATCTGGACAAAGCTAACCACAGCTGAAGAAGAAAAAATGTATATATATAATCAAGATATGATTCCAATAATTAAATTTTACACTGTACAACAAAAGATGGGTACCTCCACACTGGTGGGACAGCATTCCACCGCACGACTCAGCATAATCCTTGCGTCCTCTTCCCCTTCCAACTCAACAGCTGCCCTCCACAGACGCACAGAATTTGGTGTCTGCTCCAGGGCTGCAGGAAAAAAAATTGAAAAAGTAACAAGACTAGACACAGAAAAAACACACCTTTTCTGAACACGCGCTTCTTGGCTTTTAATTCGTCCTCGAGAGACGCGGCTTTGATCCAAATCCTCACAGACTGAGTGAGATGTCGAACAGCTTGGGTAACTACCGCTTTTGCCTGATCAGCCGGCTGCAAAAATCATGACATTACCGGCCAGCCATATAACCAATCCGTCATTCTCACCATCAGCCTCGCCGCTTCCAGCCAGATGTCTTCACTTTTTGGACACTCCTCACATCCCTTCATGATCAAATTTCTCGCGGCTTGAACTTTCCCCGTCACTTCCTCCAAACGGGCGGAAGCAATCCACGCGGGGGGATGCTTGGGGTTCGTTTCCCTGACTGACTTCAGCAGCAGTCTCGCTTTCTTCACGTCACTGGAAAATGGAAATACGCTTGAGGACAATACGCTACGGAGGAACTCCTCTCGTACCTGATGTCACCCCCGTGTGCAGGGATCATAGATTGCAGATCAGTCAGGTAACCTTTGGGGTCAACAACCGTTTGACCAGCAACGGAATCCGACACTTGGGTCAGCTTGATGTCCATCAGTGTGTTCCTGGCTTGACCAATCTTCTTCATGTCAATGTCTCCAGCTGGCGTACTGAAGCCAGGCGTCATATCGCCAGGGAACAGACTCATTTTCTGCTCTCTTCCGTCCACCACAGCGTTACTCGTATCTCCAATGCCACCGGTTTTCGTCAGGATGGAGTCTGGCACTGGCGTGTACCTATAGATGAAATAGAGTAAAGGAAGCCCTCTCAATCCAGAACCCACTTGTCTGCTTTGGGGTTCCTCTGTCTCTTATTTCTTGCATCTCCCACTTCCGGCATGCTGGACCATTCTTCAAAGGAAACTTCTCCTAAGCCTCTCTGTAAATCACATAAATTTGAATATATTTTAAATCCCTTATAATGCAGTGCAGACTTTGAGATCAGAGAACTGTTGCTGGATCTTTGGTCTCTCCTGACGGTACTTTTCCAATTCTGCTCTCAGTCTTTTTTCTCTCCTCTCTTTTCTTTTTTCATCCATTCGTTCATCAATATTGAAATAAATCTCGTCCGCTTCCTCGTCATCTTTGTCGTACGGATCTTTTGAGCACAAACTTCCTCCGTATCCTTCAAACTGTCAAGAAAGAAGATGTATGATACATTCTAACAAACTCAGAATTATTATTCCACAAACTTCATCGAAATTAGCTTCGTTCAAGTCTTCTTCCTCTTCCTCTGGTTTCTTGCGTTTGATGGGGGCTGGGTGTCTGTCCTCCCTGAAAACAATTCACAAATGAGATCAATTTCAAAGGAAGCAGAAATAAAGAATTTATTTGAAATCAATGAATAAAACAATTGTCATCGACCGAGAAATCTTTACTTACGGGGCGTCATCCGCATCCCTGGCGGGACCAATATCAGATCGTGTTGTGAATCCTGTGGCTCTGTAAATATAACAAAAAGTGGTTCAATTGGACATGGAATATAGAGTAGAGGCTGATGTGCAATCGAGACATTGTTTTGCAATTTTAACAATTTTATTCAGGCCAGTCAAATTATTATGATAATAATTTAACATATTGTTTTGGCTATTATCATTATGCCAAAAGAATATCATATCTGATTAATTCCGAGATTGAATGGATCATGATGATGATCATGTGATCAGATCATCATCATGATCATGATCATCATGTCACTCAATCATCAATCATTCAATGGCTGTGATTATCATGAAATATAGGCTTCAAGTTAACTTCACATTTGTGATGAAAGTGTTAGACTCATACCGAAGTGCGTAACAACCACTCTGCTTACTAAGGTACACACACACTAGTCAGTCAGTGGTCACAGTGACGATTGGGGTACCGCTGTTTACCTCTATTATCGCCCATTCCATGGGCTATTCATTTCAATTTTAATTGTGAAATAGACGATGCCAAAGGCATATGACGATTTCTTACCCTCTTCCCAAACCAGGAACATATCCCAGTGGAGCAGGAAGACCAATAAAGGTCTTCTTTTTCTTGTTTACCATAGACTGAATCGCCGACATTGCTTCAAAACACGAAGCCGAAGCGTTCTGTATGGTTGGCCAATGATACCAAAACAGTCGAAATTCAGGCCCGCTCTTTCTTCAACATTGACGTCGCTCAATCTTCATTGTTCATTGTGCAGTTCATTGAGTTTGTATAAATTCCGGGGGGTTTAAACTCACAGAGTATGAAAAAATGTGAAAATTGAAAGAAAATGGATAGAAAAACAAATTTGAAATGCAGCATCAAAATAAAATTTATTTTGCAAAATATCAAGTAACATATAACACAGACACCTCGTACAATTATTATGTGAACAGAGATGCCAGATAATAATGGAGAGACGAAAATGCTGAGTGGCACTAATCAACGTAACCAGAATAAAAAATGCTTAAAATTATACAATAGGTTTATACAAATAACCCTCTTAACAAAACAAAACGAATTTATATTACGAAACGGCCATCAGGGAACTTCAAACCTGATGCAAAGAACACAAGAACCAATAATAAACAAAGTGTAATTACGCATATTAGTGTATCAATTATAACTACAAAATGAAATGAATGTGAGAAATCTTGGTTTATCCCACTGCAGCAGAGATATATATAATTATAAGAGAGCTGATCACGAGCTCAGCTTCATGTAAGAAGTCTTCCTAAGTGGTATAAAAGGAAGCATACAGAATAAAATGATGGTACATTACACAGCTTGAATGGTTATATATAGTTAGGCCAAACCACGACCTTCACCGAGGTCAAAATGATGCCGAACATGAATCAAAATATAAGTGTACTTAACTAAAGGACAAGGTAAGCAAAAAAATAAAAAATAACAAAAATAAAATACATAACGTCAAAAAAAAGAAGAAGAAAATAAGAAAATGAAAAATCAGATGCTGCTATTAGTTTTCATCACAACCTAAAACAGATCATCCATATCGCAGGTGGATATTGGCGGAAAGAGGTTTGGAAGCGACTGCCGTGTAACTTTTCACTTTGGAAAAGACCAGAGCGGGATATGTGTCGTCCTTCAACTCAAACTCCGCCACGTTTTCCTGGCCAGACAATCTGCCAAAAGAGGGGAAAAAATGGAGTCACAATTGATTTCCAGGTGGAGCTCATTTTATTATACCTGTATTTTGAGTGGATAGAGTAACTGATCCACATCAAGACGGAGTGGCGCCGGTTCTTCGAGTGTGTCAGCTCAAGTTTCTTAAAATGAGACATGTAAAAGAAAAGTGACGAAGCGACAGATGTCACTGACCAGATTGAAAGTTTGCTCGATGGAATCTTCATTCTGATTGTTTCGGTTTTTGCGTCTGTATCTGAACATGGTTGGGGTGTGGTCCGTTCTCCGACGTTTCAGAATTCCTGTGATCTACAAGAAGCATTAGGCTCTTAAATTGCAGGCCATTTTGCCTTTGGGGTGGATCTGGCACATGATCCTAGCCAATATAAATGTATATCAATGAAATTACCTGATTGCCGTTCATCTTGTAGTAGCCAAAGAGGATGCCCTGCAAACCACAGTTGCGCGATTTCATTTTGCCAACAATCATGACGGGTGGATCAGGTGAGGTCAGCATGAGCATTTGACCTGAAAGAAAATCTGCTAAAAAATACACACCACCATGGCAACTCCTACCATCAGGGAAGAATCGGATGTACCGGAAGTACTCAACCATCTGATACGGACGGTAGAAACTGTCAAGGATCATCTCCCCCTGACGGAAATAAGTGCAACGGCTGATGTAACATCCTGCAAGTTAAACAAGGTTTTATCAAGGAAAAAAATTAAAATTAAAATGAGGTAGTCACCATGGTAGTTGAGGTGAGGTCGCTTGAAATACATCGCTCTGTATGAGTTGTAGTTGGTGGCCTCTCCGCAGTTTGCTCCCCAAACTCTGGATGAAAGGAAAATGAATGAAAATAAAACTACAAAGCTGCTGGAAAACCTCTGGCAAATGACTTTCCACAACTCTTCTTCCCGGGCAGACAAATAAAACCCACGAGAAACCTAGAGAAATACTAATTATTGCATTAATTAGACAAAATAAGGGAACTAGTGAGCACCAGCGCTAAATTCTCCAATGACTGCACGTCCAGTTCAGATGAGACAACCCATTTGAAGATGTAGACCAAGACTTCAACTGGCAAATCAGAGAAATGTGCTCCCTGAAAGTGTCAATCATATTTTCATTATATTATTATCCATGTTTCAGGTATACGCACTGATTGAGGGAGTTCAGGTCGGCATAATGTCTGATCATCCAGGTATATCTTGTGGAAATGGGCGCACAGGTCTTCCAATTCATCACCATTGTCACTATTGGAAAATATTTTCAAAGTAGAAAATGAGTGTAAATGAGGGAATATTTCTACCTTTCTTGCAGTGAGCACTCACTCTCTACTCTTGGCCTCTCTATTAAAAAAAAACCAAAAAAACAGAAGGAATTAGATAGAAAAACAAATGGATTTAGTCTTTTTATAATTTTTTTTTAATTAATTTTAAAATCCAAATGCCTTTTGGGCGTTGGAATAGGCTTTATTGTTGAAAGTAAAACTTCTTGTTTGTTCCCGAAACAACTGGCACATGGCTTCTCCCGTTTTCAGCCCTTCACATGAAGTATTTCATTACACAATATGCTGTGAGAATTAAGAGCCATCTGACCAATATTCAGCAATGCTGGCTCTCATCTCAGGCCAAATTTAATCAGAGTGAAAGTCCATCACTGCCTGTTACGTTTGTGTTACTTCGGCACAACCTAAGTGTATGAGCCCAGTAAACCAGCAAACAGTTATCACTCCAATTTACAATTCAGATCAGATCAGGCTCAGTTCAATTGCTATGAGGAGACACATGCTTTTAGCAATTTACATTGCAGGATCAGAAAGAATTGATTCTTCGAATCGGCAAAGGAAGAAACAGGATAAACTTTTTGATTCGCAAACTGACCAACCTTTTCGGTAGGACTTCAGTTCGTCAATTTTGAATTCAATATCAGGAACCAGCTGTACAGCACGGCGGTAGTACAGAATAGCTAAGGAAAGGCACAGTTAACAGATTCGTTGAAATTGAGAACCAGATCCTACCATCAGTGAACTTTCCTGATTGTTCAGCATGAGTTCCTTGGAGAAACAAATATTTGGCCTAAGAATGAGATATGAACTCAAGTTGTGATGACATTTAATGGGTTGAGAAATGTAACCTAAGTTACTGAACTAAGTCAGATAAGATGCAAAAGGGATTGAATTTGCACTTTTGTTTTTAATTCAGCTGACCTCATCCTCATCCGAAGGCCGGGACGTCATCTGTCTCTCCACCTCATCAGTTGGCTCGTCTCTCTCGCTCTCTTGTTTTGAGCAAATTTCTTGTTGCCATTGAAGACGAAATTGATTGAGTTCATCTTCTATGTTGATCGGCTCCTGGGGGTAGGAACTGGTGTCCTCTTCATCCAGGTAGAGGATGTAGGAATCATCAACATCCTGCAATGAAATACATGTCCACTGCTGAATCCTATCCTTCACAAATCCAGGAGGTAAAACATAAAATCCATTAGGATCCTACAACCCAATGTAAGGTAGTCGAGTATCAATAAAATTTAAAATTGATAGAACTATATTAATTATTATAGCACCATTTACATTTATTTCTATTATAAATTATAAATATAATTAAATTAAAACAATTTCAGCATTGCCCATATGTATCGCATACAAGTGTGTTTAATGTTCTTGTTTGTTTTGATTTGGGTCTCTTTCAGTACCCCTCATTGAATCATATCTAGTGTCTAAACATTGAAGTCACGAGGCTTGCTGATCGAGGCTGGAGGTCGAGCCACGAGCCGGGTTGGGTGGTCATCGGGTCGTGATGTCAAATGTTTTTCAGTAGATTTCATTGATGACAGCGGCTGAAATCGACTTCTGATATCATTTAATTGATCTATTATTACCATGATTGCTTTCCGTGCGTAGCTTATAAGAATTCAGAAGACGAGATCACGCCAAGAGAAGCAAATCAAACTTGCGTTAAATTCACAAGCTCTCATGACAGCCGCCATGTTGATATTAGGAAACGAGAGAAAGACGAAAGGACGGAAGCGACGGAATGATGAATATTCATACTAGTTCATGAATATGCAAATTTTTCATTACGTCACTGACATCAGAATGAGGTCCAAGATGGCGGACTAAGTGCCGTTAGCCTCTCAGCGTCTGACTCCATTCATATCGCCATTTCCGAACTGATTCAACCGAATTTCGGGGATTATTATGAAATAGGTAAATCTTTAATATATCTTTTTCCTAAATCTCTATTTTGAGGCTCTGTAAGGATCGATATATGACCAGCGAGGCATTTTACCAGAGGTGTTCCTTTCATTTGTTCCTCATTTTTGACAGCTCAGTTGCCAAGCGAAGTGGGTTGGTCAGTCTGCCCTCTAGCTTCGTTCAATCATTCCCCGTTAATTAAATAATCTGATTGCCGAACAAATATAATTATGCGATAAATTTTTCCACGATAAATCTCTCAGGCCATCGGTATCACGAATATAATGCCTCCACATCGCTGGTATCCACTTTTTATTGAGTAATTCCAATCACGGAATGATAATCATGATGAATATCAGATATCAGATATTAATTGTCATTCATGATTTATCACAATCCATATTTATTTAAATCATTTTTACGATTTTCAATTAAGGTTCACGGCGGTCGTCATCAAACAGCTATGTTCATATGCAAGTGGTAGGATATCCTGGTACATATAGCTAATAGCAGGAGGGAACAAAGTGGTATTGGAAAGTGTAGACCATAGTAGTGTTTATTGTCCTGAGTCAATCTGACTGACTCACCATTCATTCAATCGTTGACTGATCCAACAGACCCCTGGGTTTTTATTTAGGATATGCCTGTTATGCCATCGAATAATGAGTTAACACACATATGTGGGCGTTACGATATCCTCCCGAATTCATTCGATCTCTTTAAATTTTAGCCATGCATGTCACAGACGTCTGTTACAGCCAGCATGAGCGGTGTCTGTGTATGACTCATCCAAGTTGAAACTTGGTGGCTTGTGATGTATCATTCTTTGTTATTGAATACTTGGGAATTTCCTTCTGGGCTCACACAAGCAACAAAGTGCTCTCAGTTCTGACGGTGGAAACATTTATTCTGAGCTCTGTGGATCATAAGTCTTGTCTTCAATAATCTAATTGAATGATTTGAATCGCTTTGGTTTGTTCCTGAATCTTGAGGATATTTTTGAGCATATAACTCCTCAATATGGGACCAGCTGTTAATGTAAGTTACCATATGTGTTTAATTTATTTACTACTTATTATAAGTCATTAAGTGTACTCTATTGTTTGTTTTTCTAGTGTTGATTGGTTTAACATCAATTTATATTTAGCATACTGATGTACTTATCGTACATGTATATACTGGGTGTATATGTATGATAACTATGATTCAAAGAAGAATCAGATATTCAGCCTCATCAATTCAAACACAGGATGCATTTATATTTTATGCTTCTGTAAATGTGCAAAAATAGCTGAATAAACTTCATTTCATTCCTCCTTGACATGGAACCTATATTCTGCAGATTCACACCATAATGATAATCAAATTATCAATGAACTCGTTATCATAATTATGTTCCACACAATATGTCGTTAACATGATGTATCTGTCATAATAGTGTTCTGTCATTATTCAAGTGATTTAATGCAGAGGTTCAATGTAATCAAACGAGAGATTAACATTATCAGATAATCTGGGTGTATCTTGGGGTTCCATATTCTTCTCCATGTGCAAAGTCCTTTCAATTGTCTTCTTTGGATTTATCTCTCTTGCTCTCTGCTTTCATTAGATATTCATGACAGCAAAAGCATTCAGAGACCTCAGGTTGATTTTCAGATGTAGGCTCCGTTTTTCCAGCTCAGCTGGCTCACTTCAGGTGATTCCTGTTTATGGTTATATTGGTCAGTAGAGGAGTAATTTGACGTTTTATGGTCCATCCTAATTTTATTACTCTAATGATTATATATTCATTATAGTATGATGACAGACATTGTGATTACTGAATTCTCCTCTGAAATATATAATACAAAACTGCATCACATGAATTCTTGAGTATTTAAGGCTTTGAACGTATAATACCGGTATATACCCGGGCTTGTCATGAGTCAATATTTTGTGTATTTGTCCCGGTACTTGTTGAACTGAATTGAATTCTGAATAGATCAACATAAGTCAGGACCTCATTTTCAAGTGGCTTCCTTGTGATTGTGAACTTAGCTTTTTTTACGCTCTCTTCCAGTTATCTTGGAAGCAAACAACAAATTGGACCATGATTTCATTGTGACATGTTTCAGGTGTCATCCTGTTTGTTTTAAACTTGCTCTGAGTGCAAAGATGACCCTTTTTGACCTATCAATGTTTATTTTTAATCACCCCCTTCTGTGCAATTGTAAACAGTGCACTAAATGAACTTTTTTTTCTCTCTGGGCATGTGATGGTGTTGTTCATTTGGGTTTTGAGGTCAGTTGGCGAACAGATTCTGACCATGTTTATTTTCAGGAGAATTTTTCCTTTCTTCTTGTGGATTCATCCATTTTGAGAATCGTGGCTGAGCTATTTTGACCATTCAGTGAAGTGCTATTTTGATATTGAGGTTATCTTACCGCACAATACACCGTTTGATTTATTTAGAAGTGATTCTATAGTGGAATTTGGAATATTTTATTCACCAACTTCTCAGAAAGATAGATCGGCCCAGACTTGGCACAATTTTCTCTGCATTATATATTCTGATCAAATCTTCCCCCGTTTTCTTGGTATAATTCTCTCGGTTAAATTATACATGTATCTCCTCTCTATAGAACGGGATGCTTTTTTTCTGGGTGGTATCACAATTTCGTTGTCATTTAGTTAGTATATTATATTATACTATTATATTTATTATATTATTTAGTTAGTATAGTATATTATACCGGTATTACAAAATCTGGAATTGGTTAAATTTCGCGCTCTTTCCCGTCTTCTTTCGGACCGAGTGTCGGACTACAGGTACAACTACCCAGATCAGTGTTAGCTCTTCTCACTGGTACTAGATGTTTAATTTATTCATCAAATATTACAATTAGGTTTTTTGTATAGCCGCCTGACAATGTTGATTCAGGGTAACGACCTCTTGGGATGACATGACGGTTGGATTGATTTGATTGGGGGAAACCCCTGTTGTGGCTTCCATAGGTGATGCCCTTATAATACGCTACAGTGGGGGAAGCCGTTGAACCTTGAACTTTCCATTCATTCGACCACTTTAATCTTGATGTTTCAGCTTTATTGCAGCCTTTCATTGCAAGTAAGAAGCTAAGAGCAAGCAGCACGACTTCCTTCAACTATGACTGCATTTTTTACTTGGTCGATATTCTCATCCACTGCTCTTCTTCATAGACATCTTACAACACGTTGTAATCGCACTCTCTACTCCCTTCTCATGTCTGCATGTCATGCAACATATCCTCTTCTGTTTACGCTGCATGAGTATGAAAGCCAAGCACTGATATCTACGCTTAGTTTTCGTTTGGTCTAGACCTTTCTCGTTGCGGTTTTTCCCCTCAGCGTAGATTGATATATGTCTCGCAACATATCCCTCATCCTCGCATCACGAGCTTCAGAATTGCTTCCTTGTGAGAAAGGTGTTCTTTGGACGAAATGCTTCATATTGCATGGCTGTGTTTACTCATGCATCTCGGCTGGCCAATCAATGATAGGCATCGCCATGATGTGATGGTGATTATGCTCATTCGCTGCAATCATTGCTCCGCGTGGCTATTAACATGTCGCTGAGCGGTGAAATATTCCTCCCTTGCATAATGTGCATTGTGTCTGGTTCAAAGCCTCCTCACGTGAGCGCTCATCAACTCGTCCGGGTGACGTCATTGTGGGCTTTCGGGGCTTTCGGCTGTCCTGTTTTCTGTCCTATTTTGTGGCTCTAATGGATTCGATTATGTAATGAATAAAACGGAAGGCTGCTTGATGGCGTCTTTGTCTGTTGCTGCTGCTGCTGCGATCCCCGTGTATGCTGCTTCAGGTTTTCACTTCACTGTGGGCCAACCCCAGAATCACACCCTCGTCGGCGTTCTCTTCCCGCGTATACCTGGGAGACTGGGAAATAATCAATGCGGGGATTTCCTATTGCTCTATTACAGAGATTGGTATCCGCCCTAATTGCCCATATATTTAGCTTTGGGATGTTGCAGTTCCCAGGCGTTGACATTCTGAGCGGCGTGTAAACGCTTGTTAGCAAACTTGGAATGCCAGCGAGCAATGAGGGGCGTAATCCAGTTGCGGGTCCTGGGAGGAGCCGCATAAAACCCGCTGAATAATGACGGAAGGGCATTAAACCCCAGGACGAAGGAGCCTCCCTTCATCTGTGAATCCCTCGTGGATTTAAATCCTCATCCGAGCTACGAAAGCAAACAGCGCTGTGCGACTGCATGCATGGATGGGATCAACGTCCAGTGTGTACTGAGCCCAGTGCAAGTGCATTGTGAGATTATTTGCAGATAATCTAATGCAGCCGCAGCAGCAGCAGCAGCACTGAGCTATACTCTCTTCTGCTCTCACGAGACTCTGCTTCAGGGACGCAGGAAGGAATTTTCCCACTTTCTTGCTGTAAGTCTTGCTTATTTCCTCGTTTTGCGGTGTGTTGCTGCACTTATTGCACCTCATACATTATGCTCCGTATGTTATTGTCTGTTTGGGGGTTCAGTTGTGCGGGTTTGATCAGCACCACCACCACCCCGCCTCCCCACCCTGTCAGGGCCCCGTTTAGGACTAATCACTGACAATCGATTTGGCGAAGGGGGCCAACACAGGGCGCGTTCTTCACACTTTTCCATTTCATCTCCGATTCGTTTGTGTCGAGAGGCTGTTCTCCCACATTTCGCTAGCCAATGGCCATTCAGGGGTTTTCGTTGGTCACCATCTGCGACAATGGCCTCTGATCTATCGCTCTCCCACGCAGAAACATTGTGCTGCTGTTTCATATAAATGTTGCTTGTTCAGAAGCTACAGCAAATGTCAGCAAAATTGTCACGGTTAAAGAATAGATGTCCTTTAAATGTTGTTCGTAAGTTGACTAAGTTGAGTCAATTATTGGTGTCTCATCATTGGATCTTATTTCTGGGTGAAACTTTAGATTAATTAGGTATTATAATTTATGCATCGCGCATATATACATGAGTTTTGCAGCAGCGTCGGTTGCGTAATTGATCTAATGGCTGCTTTTCTTTTCCCTAATTCGGTTCGCTTTTTATGCACAGCTGTCGTTGGTTTGAATTTCGGTGATTTTTTTTAGGGGGGTTGTTCAGCGATCAATGATCGCTAGTTGAGCCACAAAGCACGAGTTATACGTGAATAATGGCTGCTCACTGCTGCACCTGTGAACGGGTGAGTTCTCGGGTTTGCAGTGTTACATTCACAACTGTAATAAAACATATTGAGGAAATTAATCTACTTGTTTATAATTGGGTCAGATTCGGTGTTAGCGCTAGGCTGTGGCGATCTCTTTGCATTGATTTATCGGTCTTCTTTTCCGCTGTGATGCAACTCGATCTTTCGCCTCGTGGCTCCTCTTCCCTTCCATGTGTCGCTATATCTGGTCCTCGTCACCGCAGATGTCCTCAGCGTCCTCATATGTCTTTCGTCCTCTCATTCAAGGCCAGTTTAACCGCAATTAAGTTTGACGTGAGCGGCTTAACACTTATCTCTTTCCTCTCTAATGGTTACATAACTTTTCTTATCATTGGTGGATTATCTCCCAAGTGCGCAGTTGTCCTTGTACTTGAAATACCTTGGTCCCTGCGTACTGTTATCTCTCAGCTGGCTTCATCTCCGCTGCCTCTGGACCATTTAGCGACTGACATCACAGAGTTCAGTGAAGGTGGGTGTGGCTGCTATCGGAATTAACTCAAGTTACTCTACAAAAAAGTCGTGTTTCTATGAGATTGTAGAACTTGTACACTTTTTTAATTGAGTTTCCTTATTCTGTTATACGAGATGAAGGGATTTTTTTTTTCTTCTTCTCCTCTTCAAAAATCAAAATGTTGTTTCCATGTGTTGCCCAGGAGGAGAATTGTGGGAAATCCTTGCTCCGTGTTCCCTGGGTATATCGGTCATGTTGCAGACGCCATGGAAAACCTGGCGCTGGTAACATTGCGTGCGTGCGTGTCGTACGTACTTCAGATCCATATGTAATTATATGTAATTTTATATGTCTTTAATGTTGACAGCTCAGCAGTTGGGGTTAAAAAATAAATACGCCCACGCCTTCTTCAATGCTGTCTGACGAAAGGGCGACTTGCGACGTTCTTTGGGCTTTTGTTGTGGCTGATACGCTTCAGTGATCACGTGACGTCAGTTGAAGCAGCTGATTGGATTAGCAACATAGCGTTGTGTGAACTCAGTTTGTGAGCATCAGTTGCCGTTTGTTGTCGTTGCAATATAGAATGGTCCTGTTCCTCTTTTTCTGTGATTATTGCTGTGGCTAATGTCGCTTTCTTCTAATTCGCAGGTCGACAGTCCTCATCATCTCAGCTGGCTGCATTTGGAGCTCAGCTCTCTAGTTCTGCACAGAAGCATGGTGGACCGTATCAGCGACCACCTTGGCGCCATTGGCCTGCACAAATTCCGCTTCAGTGAGGTCGCTGTGCATAGCGGCCATGCCAATTGTCGCCGCAGTCAATCTAACGACAGCGGATTCAACACGGACGGTGACGGCGGCAGTCAGGAAGCCACGCCCACTGCAGCACCCCTCGGACACAAGCGCAGTTTGTCGGACTCGTCTCACAGCCTCCGTATGATGGCCTCCCGCCCCCTCCCCAGTCACAACCCTAGTCACACAAACCCCGATCCGGACAACGACCCCTGTCAGTGCTCTCCCCCCGGCCAGGCGTCCACCGAATGTGCTTTACCCCCAAAAGACTCTTGTGACGATGAGCCTGAACCGTCGCCCGCAGACTGTCAGAGCGAGCAGAGTGAGTCGGTCAGGTCTGCCCTGAGGCTTAACCTCACTCCGCCTGTGGACACTTCAGAACAATCGCCCTCGTCACAGGCCGTCCGTTGCAAACTGCCCCCTAGTGGCAAAACTCCCAAGCGCCTCAAACACAAATCGTCGAAGCCGCAGGGAAGCAAGCAGTGCTCGTGGCTACTGCGCTTGTTTGAATCAAAACTCTTTGACATGGCCATCGCTATTCAGTATTTATTTCACTCTAAGGAGCCTGGAGTGCAAAGTTATATCGGTAAGTCCTTTGCACAGTTACGATGTAGTCATAGTGAGTTATCCCACGCTATAAAACAAGAAGTCTACACCTTCCAATTGCACTAATAGACAGGAGAAAAATGAGCATTCCTCTGTGGTCTTTGGCATCAGTTGTGATGAGTGCCTGTGCACTGTGCTTGACCCCTGGTGGGTGCTTCTCGTGGACTTTGATCTCTCTGATCTGCTGTCTCGTGACTTGGTGTTCCATGACACTCTATCACACTCACGACAAAGTGTGGATGATCTCATAATACAGTTGCACCTCATTCGGATTCTGTATTGATTCCACGTCTTACTCTTAGGGATTCCATGTCGTCTGATAATCCGTCTGCCTGATCATTATTATTAGGTCGATCGACGGTCTTTTTCTGATCCAATCAGGAATAACCATGTCACATTTATATTCTCAATATCAACAGTATTGTGCCATATAAGTGATAAAATAGCTGATTATTCCCCTCTCGGCTTGCCTCAAGAGAGCTCTCGACCGGAAAAAAAAAAAGGAAGAATGAAATTGATGTATTTGATTGTTGAACAGCACTTGAGCGCCATCTCGATTGAATAGATTAGCGAATGCGATTGTTGGTTTTGTTTTTTGTTTTTGTTTTTTTTTTTTTTGCTTTTTTTTTTTCTCTTCTGGTCATGTCCTTGCGAATGGACTTTAAGTCAGCTGTTCATCACAGCAGACCTTAAAATCAATCGTGACTCATTTGTGGTTTGAAGTCTTCTCATTGTAAGAATTTCATAATTGATAAAAAGGTGATAATGCAGCAGTGAGCAGTGGAAGCAGTTGTGTGATTCTTATCGCTCTGTCCGCGTTCAGTTGTAGCTGATTTTGCATCAATTCTTGGTATTAGATTAGATGGAGCTGTCCATCTTGTTGTGCATGCTTCTTTGAGTTCTTTCTCTGTTGCTTAGACTTTCATGTACAAGGCTCACTGTGTTCACTAATATTGAAACTTATCTAGATACGGTATCATCGTCGTACGTAATAATATATCGTGAATCTTGATTCATAATCCTAATGTCCTTATTGAAGGCACAGAGCGTGGCATTGTAAGCACGTCCCCATCATTCATAGGGCTGCATAGAGATTTAATAATTGCACACACCTATAGGGCAGTGACGTCAATGCTAAAATAATGTCAACACTACTTGCTTGATTATAATATCACATTTGGATTTCTCGGCCGCTTTTCATTGATTATTCCTCAATTAATCAGCTATCTATTATTTTATTTATTTTTCCTGCCATTGGTGGATTCAATTCTATATTTTTATTGATTTTTTTTTTTTAGCTTTGCGTATTTTGTTTGATAATTTATGCTTATGTTTCGTGGGCCTCGACCCAAGGCCAGTCGAGGCAAATCAGGTCTATTGGCCATTTGCCAGAAACATAGCTACTTCTGTAATGCAGTTGACTTATTACATAATTTCCATTTCAGGCAATCGCATGTTCAGTTTTCGGGATGAAGACGTGGACTTTTTCCTGCCGCAGTTGCTCAACATGTACATTCAGATGCATGATGTTGCAGAGGCCATTCATCCATATCTTGTCAGCAGGTAAAACATGCGCTGTACATCATTACGCATTAATTACATCAGAAACGCTGATTGTATTAAATCGGTCAAGCTGTAAATCCCTCGTAATCTTGAAATCTAATTATGACCGTGTCCACCAGATGTCGCCGTAGTGTGGAGTTCAGTATCAAAGCATCCTGGTTGCTGGATGCCTATTCTGAAGACATCCTCAACCGACCGTCATGGAAGACATCACAGGGCCTCAAGCTGAAGAACATGATCACCAACGAGGAACTGAGGTAGGCGTCCAGTCGATCGTAGCCTCCGTAGCCTAGTTGCCCCGTTGTTGCACCGTCCTAACATCTGCATGGCTTGTGTCTCAGGCTCGTAATCCCGGATGCCCGCAGTCATCACCTAACCGTGCCGTTCCCGACACCTGTGCCCACGGTGTCAGAGCATGTTCCCTATGCAAACGTGTACTTTGCACATGACATCAACAGCCCCACTTCCATTAGTGGCTTGAACCTGATGAGGTATGTTTCCCCTCCCCCCCTCCCCCTTTCCCCTTTGCTGCTGTTTTCTTATTCGGTGTCCTTGTGTTTTGCTTCTGTTGATCAGTAGCAGCGCCCCACCTGCCCATCTTTCGCTTCTCATGGCTGCTGGCTGCAAAGTGAGGAGGATCCGAACTATCAGTTGTGATTGGCCGGACCGCTCGTAAGCATAGAGCACTAGTCAGCCACATATTGATCCACTGAGTGTTAATTGCAATGCGCCCTTCTTTTGTACATCCGAACTTCTCTCTTTCTTTGTGCAATTTTACTCGGTTTGGTCACTTTGGTGTTCTCTGCATTCTGGTTTCTTTATAAATTATTCACTCGTCTTCTTAGTCACAGAGATTGTTTTTGCTAATTACCTGACGAAGATTGAATCAATACACTGATCTTAATGAACCCTGATTTGCAAAGGTCAATGATATTCATTGCTGCACAGCTTGAGAACCCTTCAAGGCTGTGTGTTCTAAACCTGCGTACGCACTCTCCTCGCTTCGTGTATCGACCCTTGTTTCGGCTTTGTACAAATTTGCTCTGATGAATCATTGAAACCATCACTGTGCTTTGTCCATATTTAACCCATGTGTTGCACTCACTTATCGACGTGTATGTTCATGATTAGTGCACAGACTACATTAATTGATTACAGTTGCACCAAATATTCAACTGTGATCTATATAAGGCTCAATAATTCTGGAGCGATTGCATCATCTGTCGATAACACTGCCGTTGCTTACAGACCAGCGGTCAAGCACAGTCACCATCTCCCGAGTCCCTTGAAAGAGCACCCAACGTCTCCTTCCGCCACCAATGTCCTCAGTCCGGGAGGACAAGCAAGACGGCACAAACGATCGCAATCCGATGCCACTGGTCAGTAGCCCTCGCCTTAACTCCCCTCATGACTCACTGACCATTCGTTCAGGCATCTTCAACCCAGGTCCACTCAAACGCTGCCTCAGCGCAATCACCGGCAAGCAAGTGTCCACTTCAGGTGACCTGGCTTCCGGTCATGCCTTCGACAACGGCTGCATCTGCCACCAGAGTTCAGAGGGTGTACTCAACGACCTTGTGGGCCGACAGACCGAGTGCCACTGTGGAGCACCCCGTTTGCGTTCGCAGCTTGATTTTATCAACGCTTTTATGACGATTGGCAGCAAACTGCAACAGTTGCAGACCAAAGAATTGAGAAGTAGGTGTTGGAATTTCTCAAGTCGTCAGGCGTTGATTATTTTGCTCATTTTTGCAGCATCCAGGTTAATAGCAGAGCTGTCGCTGTTGAACCTGAACCTGCCAGCGCGCGTGTGGCTGCCCATCCACAGCAACATCAATCATCACGTTGTACGAATCCCTCCCTCCCAGGCAGTGGTGCTCAATTCCAAGGAAAAGGTGCGTCTCTCCCTCGCTTGATGAACATGCTTTGAGCGCCCTCTTTGCAGGCTCCTTATCTGCTATACGTGGAAGTGCTTGAGTGCACTGACGTGTACACGGCTCCTGTGCCAAACAAACTCCTGGAGAACACCCTGCGTCACGTGCGATCGGAAGAAGACCTCACCGCGTACGAGAAGGCGGAAGAGGGCAGCAGCAGTGGGGGCACTGGCGGCTCCTCCCCTCGGCCAGAGTTCAGCGTATACGGCCACAACGGGGCAGAGTATGACGACGCAGACTGCTGGTCACAGGAGGACGATGAGATCATTCAGCAGTACAGGGGGGCGCAGAGGAGCAAGCCCAGCGCTGACTGCCTCTCTCAGCTGTCTCTTGACAGCGCTCTCAGCACAGATCTGCTTCCTGAAGTTGGTGGCATGCGGGTGAGCAGGGCAACTCCCTCTCTTTATGCAGAGTACTCACCACTGCTTTTCAGTACCACCTCCGTCTCACATCAAAGCCGAGCGCTGATACCATCTCGCAGTTCTCGACCGAAAGCTCTGCGAGCGCTGACAGCAAAGAGCCCGTGTTCATCGCGGCCGGTGACATCCGGCGACGCTTGTCAGAGAGCTTCCAGCAGCCAAAGACCAAGTTTGAGCGTGACCCTGAAGACCCTTCTGCCGCTGCTATGAAGGAGCCGTTTGACGAGAAGGTGCGCCGGATACGAGAGTCATCCCCGTACGGACACCTGCCCAACTGGAAGCTGCTCTCCGTCATCATCAAATGTGGAGATGACTTGAGGCAGGAACTGTTAGCGTATCAAGTCCTCAAGCAACTACAGGTCTGCATTCTATGCTTGATATTCAGCGTTTATATATTCACTTGTTTTTATCCTTTATAGAGAATATGGACAAAGGAGCATGTTCCCCTGTTCATTACGCCGTACCACATTCTCGTGACTTCAGATGATTCCGGAATGATTGAAGCCATTGTTGACGCAGTTTCAATTCACCAAGTCAAGAAGCACAGCAAACTCTCGCTGCTCGAGTATTTCATCCGCGAGTTTGGGCCTGTGACCAGCGAGGAGTTCATGGCCGCTCAGACCAACTTTGTGCAGAGCTGTGCTGGTTACTGCCTGGTCAGTTACCTGCTTCAGGTGAAGGACCGCCACAACGGCAATATAATGCTGGACGCTCACGGCCACATCATCCACATAGACTACGGCTTCATCCTCTCAAATTCCCCTGGCAAAAACCTCGGTTTTGAAACCTCTGCATTCAAGCTGACTTCAGAATTTGTTGAAGTGGGTGTACTTTGAGAATTCTGTCATTTTTTATTTTATTTTCCCCTTATAGGTCATGGGTGGAATTGGGAGCGATATGTTTGAGTATTTCAAGATCTTGATGCTTCAAGGCTTAGTTGCAGCGAGGAAACACATGGATAAGATTGTACCTTTGGTTGAAATTATGCAAACAGGTTTGTCGTAATGTCTGTTAGGATCTGGTTTTTTATTTTACCTCTTTCTTATTTGCAGGATCGCAGTTGCCTTGTTTTGGGAAGGGGGTGGGGACCATTAACGGGATGAAGGAGCGTTTCCATCTGAACCTCACAGAGGAGCAGCTCCAACTGCTCATTGACAACATGGTGGATTCCAGCATCAACTCCCTCACCACCAGACTCTACGATGGATTCCAGTATTTGACTAATGGCATTCTATAAAAATACCAGGGACCAGATTTGATTTTGTACATTAATTTTAGCGCTTGTAAATACGCCTTCCTGTGATGTGATATTTTCTCTTCAGACGAACAAATTTTTTTTTTTTTTTTTTTTTTTCTCTTCTGTGGTTTTTGTAAATAGAATTGTTGTTTTTAATATTTGGTGCTAAGCATTTCTTTACTCATGTCGTTTATCAGGGACTTGTAATTTTTTACTTTTTTTTTCTTTCTGGGATTTATTTTAGAAAGTGAAGAAATACCTGTTCTTAAAATGCTATTTGCAGAGGATATAAGTGCGATAGATTTTTTTTTTTTTTTTTCTTAATCCCACATTGTTGAATGGCTACATCGTCCTGAGTTCTGTCACAATTCACTTGTATTGTAAAGATAAAAGCGCATAGCATTGCATAATATTCTGGCTATATTGAAATATAGCACTCTAGCTATGAGTCGGATTTTTAGTCGTACGGAAATCCCTTCTGAGTTCAAGGGAGAAAAATTCCTCTTTAATCTTGAAGCCTCTCTTCTTTTTCTCCCTAATGCATCTCCAATTGTTTCAATTGCATTGAACATAAGTGAAAATAGAGTACATTTAATATTTATAAGTAGTAAAACACACAACTCATGTTTGCTCGTCTCTCTCTACTCGATTAGTTGATGTATTTTTTGTTTTCAATAGTGGACATTCTAAATTTTGATTAATTCCGCGTGTATGAGTTCTACATAAACGCAATTTCAATGCAATATATATTATTTTTCCCTGCCTTCATTTGCATGAACAAATGAATTGTACTCAAAGCATGTTATTAAGTAATTATCACGTGAGTGTATGAATGCGAGCGATTTATTCTGAATTTTATGTCTGCCGTTGTGATAACATGATCAAAATAATACAATTTTTCTCTGACATTTCTGTTCTTGTTCTTTTTTTAATTAACAAAAGTTCACGAGGGAACGAGGCCCCTGGTTCTCCCTTCAATCAGCCCTGATTCCTTATTTCTTGGTCCATTCATAATATTCACTGAGATAACAAAGTTTGATGCAAATAATGTGAAGTTCACAGCTGCGTTCAATTGTCAATATTGGTTTCAGATTTTAATTTATTCTCCATTCAGCTAAAGGCACAAATGATGGCTAATGATAATATTTATTTCGTAAAATACCAGGTACATACAAAAAAATAAAATAAATAAAAATAATAATGAACAGAACAGAAACAAAGAAATGAAGAGCAGATATATCCGTTTACATATTATATTAGTCCTTGATCTGGACGAAAAAAGTTACCAAATTTCAAGCAAAACGAGACTGATTTTTATAATATTCAACATCCCTTGTTAACGTTTTGGCGTGATAGCAGTATCAAAGTGGTAGCTTATGGATAACAAATACGTTTTGAACATGATGGGGGTGTGTCCAAAATGTAATATCAACTAATTACGTGTAGTTAATTAATTAAAAAATAATTAATCGACCTTAATTTGGGACGGTATTTCAGTTTAAAGGTAATCTTAATCTGGAATTTGGGCTGTCAGCTCAAGGACTAATGTGCATTCCAGACTGATGAAGTATTCCGTTACGATTCTCAACGCAGCTCTGCTTCGCGGCTCATGAGATTTCATAAATCATAACGGTCTTCAGTGGAGTCAAATGTCCCAAGAACTGGATGAAGATGCTAACCACATCATATAACTTCTCAGGCTGCATTCCCAACTATCCAGAAACCTATGCTAAAATTTCTCCATTGTTCAAGAAAGGCAGCATATCAGAGTCAATCAATTATAGATCAGTTTGAATGAATGAATAAGGTTTTTTTTTTCAGACACACTTGTTTCATAGAGGCAAAGTTCCTATAGCTTCGCGAAGCTCTAGAATCTTTGATAGGGGTAAAAAGAATATACAAAAGAAGAAATAAAAACATGTAAAACAAAAAGATAGCAATGCAAAAACATAAATGAGAACATATACATAAAACACAGAACTGACCTGCATTTGTTGCGTAGGCCTACTAGTATCTCTGTGTCAACGAAAGTGAAAGTACCTCCCTCATACAAGAAAGCACATGAGTCACTGTGAATTCAAGTCGTGCAAAACTAAAGGCTTGCATATACTTCCGTATCTTCATTAGTTTGTAGGAGCTGCCAAACGTCGTTTTTCGGATAATTCAATTGGATTGGTCTGAATCTAGGTAGGCCCCTATGTCTATTAATGTTGAGTACTGGCTCCCCAAGCCGTACCGTAGCACAATCAATGATTTTTTTTTATAGAAATATGCATTAATTAGCCGCTAATTAGTATAATGTCATGCGATATTGGTGAAGCGGAGAACTTGAGCATTTCAGATGGCATGCATGATGCATGTATAGGGACGAGTTTTATATATTCTGAATGATTTGTACCTCCTAGTAATCAATCCATCTCATTCAACTCCCATATGTCTCATAATTTTAAGTAATTAGCAACTTTAATAAATCATTAATTACCCCATGAAATCGCCATTATTAATGACAAATTATTAAGTTTGGTATCCAACATCATAGATTCGAGGTCAAGAAATTAAAATTTTACCATGATAAGATTATTGTACTGCAAGTTCCTTTAATAATTAACAAAATGTTGACTATCTGTGTGTATTTGATCAATAACATGCATAATTACATTCACATGCAGCTTAAGGTTTAAAAGAAAGAAATCATGCATGTGACTTCCTGATCAGAGAATGATTTATTTCAAATAGAGAAATTATTCCTTGTTGCATTGTCCTCAGCAGAAACAAAGAGATATGCAAACCTGCTTGTTCACAATACATTTACATGGGCGCTTACACACAGATTTACACGAGCAAAAGGACAATTCAGGAAGGGATGACGAGAGTGGGGGCAATGATAATGCTGATCCAGAGCGCTGCCATCCCCATTCTTCTGGACTTGGCACGAGTGGATCCCGGATAAGGAGTCCTCCCCAAACAAATGCACTCTGCATGAAAAATTTGATAATCACAATTACTTTCAATGTACAAAATACCTGATGGACAGCACAAAGTAAATGTAATTGAAGAGCATCCGAACTGGGTGGGATTTGAACAAACTGTGTGCCTTTGTTTAAAAACAACAGTCTTCCTCGCAGCATTTACGAGATCAACGCTCACCAGTCCATAAAGCG
>KB297235.1:26862-51778 GCA_000328365.1 Capitella teleta
TCATTATTTTGCATGTGTGAGAATTTCGATTCCTTGTGAGAAACACAAAAGTCTCTGTGTGCAAGGCATATACCGGTGTGTGCACATACCGTCATGTAATGAATTCATTTGCTTTGGCAGAGAGGGAGAGAGTGAGCAAGTCCATGTATTTACTGCCTGCCTGCATGCTGCCATCTCCATAGCAACAGCAATATGGGTGACTTGAAGAGAATTTCAACAATAATTTTTGTGTTCAAAATCAAGGAATGAGCCTTGTTTGACTACGAGGGCTGACTGATTGCTTCATTCAAAGAGTGACAGTTCACAGCTGAGGGACTTGTGGCTGGAAGTCATAGGAGGGAGAGAGTGAGCGAGTCCATGTATTTATTGCCTGCCTGCATGCTGCCATCTCCATAGGAACAGCAATATGGGTGACTTGTATTTTTATTCAGCATTTACATAACAATAAGTGCTTGCAATATAAATAATACACACTAATAATCGAGAAACCTAATTCAATTGTTCGCAGATAAAACTATTGTCCTCAAAGCATTTGTTTCTGAGAAGTGCGGCAGTGTATAGGGCCACTACCGTACAAGAATCGGCGTTGTGGACTGGTATTTCAGCTGTAGTCGGGGGAAACGCGTTGTGGGCTGGCAATACAGTTGGGGTCGGAAAGAACACTGAGGAGTTATATGGAGAAGCGTCAAGAGCAGACAGCACTATTCCTGCGGCGCCCATGTGCACTCCGCTTGTGAAATAGTAGAGTCCTTTGCCTGAAAATTACAACTGTGCTTTCTTATTTCTTAAAATCAAAATTCATTGAACCCTGACCGAAAGTCTGTGTCTGAACCCAGACATCGACGAGATCTTCTTTTGTTTTGATGGTGATCAGATCAATAGTATGTTTGGAGCTGAGACTCTGACAGAATCGCCGCGCCTTGCGCCAGTTGAGCTTGTAATCATCTTGATCCAAAACCCGGTAACAAGATTTCGCTCTGGCAGAAAGCTTGAACCCTTTGATACACCTCCTGTTTGGTATCGCTAAAGCTAGGCAGCAGAAAGAAAAAAAGAAAAAAGAGAAAGATACCAATGATAATTGATCATGTATCGTTACGCATATTAATTATGAAGAGGAAACAAATGGAAACAAATTCGCTATTCTCATACTAGAAAAAGTAAAAACAAAAATAGTACAAAATACTTGGAAATAGAATTATTGAACTGCTCCACCAATAACAAAGTCGATTCACTCTTAAGATCTGGCAATCAGCCTATATATATTTGCGTATATATCTATATTTACCTAATATTCGGTTTTTCGCCTGATTGATTTGTCGATCGATGTCATCCAGATAACTGATTGTCGTTCGAATCAACTCCACGCAAGATGGACTCATTTTCTCACATGTCGTTTCTTGGACATTTTCAGGTGCATGCGATGTGAGTAGCCGGTCTTCATCTCCGAACGTTATCCCGAAACCAGCAGCTAACATTCCCAAAACAAAGGCAAGCGACACGAATGTCATTCTGCTCTGCGTGCAATGAACACTACTGGTATATATTAAAAAATATTGTGTCAATTCACGAGGTTGCGCTGCTTATGAACACTCGAGTATAAATCGAGCTACCAGGTTACACTTCGTGATGAATCGACAAAAGCATTTGACACCCGAGGAAAATACTCTATTACATAGGTAATCATATCATTAGTAAATTGGATAGGGGTTTTTTTTTGCGTTCGTCAGGTTAATTTGTAAGAATGCCCACGCTTCGATCCGTCATAGTTATAAGCCCACGACGTCTCAATTATCTCAAAGCAATTAGTACCATGTATAAAATTGATTGACCAAATGCCAATGGGATTTCAAAAATAATTTAGTTGAGCCTACCTGGGACCATACGCCTTACCATCCTGACAGAGACTAAAACAAACAGCAGGAATCAATCAGGGCTGTCATAGCCGTTAACGAACGAAAGCCTCGGGTGTGGGCCGACCCTTCCCCTTATAGGGCCGCGGTAGCGGATAACACGTTAATGACGTTGTGCTACACCTTCATTTACAGGCTAACGTCTCCTAGCGTCCGTTAACCCCATACTTTGATCTGATGGATCAAGGGAAACCAAGTTCAGGGAAACTGAAACTAGGCTCCCAAATTTGCCATTAGTACCAACAAGCTTGTCAAGAATCTAGATTGGCTTTAGCCGCCCGATAAGACGATAAAATTAATCTGCACGAGTAGCCTTCCAGTTGGTACAATTCAATTCGAACATTGTGATTTAAAAATATCCTACAAGTATCCGTTATGATTTATACATAAGCTTTGCACACAGAATGAAGCACATCATCAATGGTGGCTCACTGTAGTCAATTATGAAATGAATTAAAGGTAGCAAATCATTTAAGAGCTTGAAAAAAATAAGACCAAATCGAAACTTATCTTATTTTATCAATCAATTAAAAGAAATATCTTATCTCCATAAAGAAAATTCAAGAAACAAAAAGATTTCATGTAAAATAATGAAATTGTAATTATAAATCTCACGTTCAAAAAAACAAAACAAAAAAACACTGACAATCAGTGAACACAATGGCACTGATATGCAGAGGCATCCAACGTCGAATTTTGGTTGATTTTCAATACATAATATATACCATACAGTGTGTACCTTCTAGTATTACATCCAAAAGAAATGAAAAAACTCAAATCAATTTGAGGGTAATTATCACTTGATTTAGTGGTGTAAAAATTAAATGAGAAAACAAAACAAAATCATTGTCTGTTGGTGAAAGTGATTTGAGGTGCATTTCAGACCATACACGCTAAAAAAAAATATCACCATTGACACCTGGTCATGAAAATAAACAATGCCAATACTAATTACTTGAATTGATAATTGCTTGATCACAACATACGATAATCTCATTCCAATATGCTGGAGACAAAAATGCATAAAAAAAAATTGCCAAAGCAAAAAATAACAATATGAACTCTAATGTAAATCATTTAAATAAAATTTGATTCAAACGCCAAGAGTAAAAGTCACAAATTTAACTAAATGAACCAGTCAAAATATGAACAAGAATAATAATAATAAAATTAATAAAAACAAAAAGGAGATGCTATTTTGAATACATTGAGCGCAGATAAATTGCAGTGTTTTTTTGTTATCTTCGTTGGGACACAGTTTGTCAGCATTCAAACACAAAGGAAGGTCTTTCACAAGCGCAGGGCGAAGATTACGAGCGAACAATGTTGCAAATGAAGAAGATATGATTGGTGGTTTTGAATCACGGAGGAGTCACTGGGTTGGACGACTTGCAGTGGAGTGTATCGTACCTGATCAGGCAAGGAGAATAGGGATTTTTAAATTAAAAAAAATCACCAATTTCAATGACATTTACTGGATTTATAATAATAATTATTATAACTAAGGTAAACTAAAGTAATTAATTTAAATTTAGTCAATGAACTTACTCTTTAATTTCATCAGGGATGAAGATGTATTCCGTTGGCACAATATTTGACAAGTCTCGAAGAGTTTTCACATAATGTAATTTTGAAGAAAATTTTGAGCTGTGAAAAATAAACAAGTTTCAGATGGGGATGAATCTCCAACAGGGCAGAATTACCTAATGAACGGCCTCGTCATCATCACAACTGTCTTCAGCCACAGGGTCGGATGAACAATCAGAAGACCTTTTAGATTTTTCCGCAGTCTATGACAAAAAAAAGAGCAATAATTGAATTTAAAATTTAATTTACACCATGGATATTTCTTCAGGCGGTATCTGTATCTCATAAGCACAGTTAAGCTGTCTTAACAAGGGAAACTCGCAAAAGTGATACAGTCATTAGTACAGTGTACTGCCAAGGGTGGCGTTTACTTCTCCCACAAACATAATCTTTCCGGGGAGTATTACATCATTCACCCAGTATGAGAAACTGAAAAACCCCTCTGGCTTCAACAAAGGGGTCAAGGAGTGAACCTTGAAGCAATAACAAAGACAGTGGAATATTTTGTTGGGTAACAGGCTATCTGAGAAGCCCATTATCCTCAACAAATATGTGAAAGTCAGGATTCCACACAAAATTCAAGCACATTTGAGACAGCAGAGAATGGATGATCAAACGCGACATGGAAATAGGTGTAATTCAAGGCAGAGAAAGTTCCTCTTTGAACTCTCTCCTCTACACAAATCCATTTCCCACAAGAAAATGAGAAATCAAATCTATAATGAATCTACTAATTTCAGATTGCCACCCATCTCACATGTCATTTGATCTTTTTCTGTCGCCATCTTTCAATCTATCTTTCACATTTTGTGGCTTTTCACACCCAACAGAATCCTCCGAAGGGTCTGTAATACCACAGAGACTGATAACATCGCCTGAGCTGCCTCTAAAATGCCAATAAGTCAAGAGGTCTTTCCCTAGATGCTTCGGCAATTATGCTGAAGCTTTCTTCTGCCTTTTGCCCTATTAGCACGGTCGCCAGCTGCCCTTCACTTGAAAACAAGGCTAATCACATTTCGTGAGGCTCCCTAGCCACAACACATTACTGACATACATAGAAAACTGTTGCACTCAACAAATAAAAAGGGTTTTCTTGTGCACCTGAGAATATTGAGATGATGAACGGTAGCTCACCTGCGATCAATCATGTCGTAGCAGCGTTTAAGCCATCGCAATCCCGGCATTTTCTGTTTTGGTGTTGAGCCATGAAAATAAACAATCATGTAATCTTCAACCACTAACAACTCAAGGGTGCTGATGACATATCTGAAGTGGAGATAATATTAAGAAATTAATAAACATTTGATTAACTGCTTACAAAAAGAGGTTGTCCATGACGTATTGGTAATCTTTGCGACTCCTATCAGGAAGATGACAGGCTGCGAAAATGACGAGAGCATTGAAGCCGTCTCCATAGTAACCTTGAAGGAAAATCAAACGTGATTGACCCTCCTGTGACCTGTATATCAACTCACCTCCATGAGAAAGTACTTTTTTGTACGGTTCAATAACTTTCATGTCAATTCTGTATGAGCACTGTCCGATATCGACCGTTCTCCAATTACGATTGTCCTCCAACTCCTGCCGAGCAGAGTACTCTGGGATTGGTTCCACAGGACTATCGGGTGAATGGCCTGAAATTGAGTGACGACATCAGAAGCCATGCAATCTCTTTTCTTAGCATCGTAAACCCACCCTCCCACTCAAGACCCCCTCCACCAAAGGGACGTGCAGCCTCTGGGGTCGCAAGATCATCGGGTGTGCGGTCTGCTTCCAGAGTGACTGTGCTCACTGCAATCAGATCAACATCACCGCTTTCCAGCGATATCGTGTCGTTCATTTCATCGTCGTCGCGCAGGAGGTCATCCATGATGGGCACAATCTTCTTCTTTGGGCCACTGTCTGAATCCGATTGACTGCTGTCCCTGGAAGCTGAATCGAACACTGATCAAATCAGTTGATGAATCGCACCCTGCGCTTACCTCTCTCTTCCTCTTTCGCTTTTGACCCTAACACGTTCATTCTGATGACGTCAGGGAGACCCTCGTCCTCACCCTCTTCGTCGTCGTTCTCCAAATCGACGCCAAGGTCACGTTGCCATTTGGGCACCTCCTGCATAGATTACGTCATCAGCAATCAATAAGCTCTGCTTGGGAAGGGGTACAATACTACAATTGGAAGGCAAATGACATCTGCATATAGGCATATAGGGGGAAGGGGGGTACTGGGAAATGTTCTCACTGATGAGTCAACCAGGGAAACTCAATGTGTGAGAACGTTTTTTTTTGTTTTTTTTGTTTTTTTACATCAACACAATAGGCTAGAGTAGGAAACCGTGTAAGGGCAAACAGAAATAACAAATAGGTTGAAAGTGACAAAAATACGAGAGAACAAGATAGGCCAACTCTCACAACAACAAAATAGACTCCATCAGAACCCCGCCTTGTAATTACGGTACTAAAAGTAATTAACACTGATTCGTACTTACAACAGTAATCAATGGAATGCCACAACTGATTCCTCAGAAATCGTCTCTTGCAGGATTCGCACAGCAATCGAATGGAAACAGCCTCGACATAAGGGGATCACGGCAAAATCGATATCCATCTCATCGCCCGAAGCAATACAACATAATGTATACATAAATGCACATATAAAGTGTATCGCTTGCCGTAGGGCGCTAACAACATTGATAATGACATGAAATGATGAACACGAAAAGCCTTGTTTAATGTGATTAGCTTTGCTTCCAGCTACAGCAGAATCGAACTCTCAGCGCTGTACAATGTGTGTGCGGTTGTGTACCCAGCTATTCACATCGACAGTTCAACCATTGTGGTGCCAGCCGATCAGATGGATCGCCAGACAGAACACAACGTCAACCAACCTTTCGTGGCTTCGGCACAACAACCTGAACAACATCCTCCTGTTCTTCCTTCAAAGTCATTTTTATCAATCACAACAACAGCAAAACTTTTGAATATTCCAAAGATCTTGAAGTTGTTATATCAAGAGAATCAAGAGATAAGCAGCGTTCATTTAAAGTTCACGGCAGCAAATACGCCGATGTTTATAAGGTGAATTGATTCGTGTTCAAAACAGGTGGGGGCGGTCACGCACGAGTCGTCTGAGGATGCGCTTTGAGGAAGTGCTCAAGACGACGTCGAAAAAAAAGAAAATCCATATCAATTAAACCTGCGTGTTTCATATACATTCTGCAGAGTTAATCTGACAAAGAAAGTTACAAATCTTAAATTTCAGATGACATGTAGATTCCAAGAGGTTATCATTCCAATTGTTATATAAGCACTGATGTAACTTGTCACGTAATAAGAGTGTGTTGAATGGAATGCGTGATTCATATTTATTTATAGAAAGCCTGGGAGTCGTGACCTGAGAGGCGTCGGAGGGGCTTCTTCCTTTACAGTTAATGCGAGGTCACGAGGTCACGGTTAATGAAATAAGGTCACGAATGCTGAATGAATCAATTTCAATTGTTGTTGAGGGTGATTTCGTTTTTAAATTTCAATGCATGTTTTATGCTAATGATGGCATGACCTCAATTACATAGGATGCATGCTCTGCTTCTCATATTGATTCTTGTGGCGTGGGCCTCGGAAGATTGGCAACCGTAATTACTACATGTAGTAGTGCAATTAGTCTGCGGTAGAAATATCCTATCATAGAATATAACAAACCGGCGAATACAACTGTAATAATGACTATACATGTACTTGGAATGCACTAGCATTTTTATTTCAGCAACCATTGCCAACCAGACAACCGGTAATTACTATAATATTTCCTAATCCAAGTATGCAATGGTCGATGCAATCCAATTACTAGTACTACCGGCTTCCCCACCCTGTTATGCTGGATTTAATTATGAACTTAATGAACCTAATGGGTTTTCCTAGCGCTATTCTCGCCGACAGTGAATACATATATAAATATCCCATCTTAAATTATTCTCGGTTAGCCTATAATTACACGCACAGCTACCCAAGTGAAACCGCAACCGTGCAATAAACGTGAATGCATCGCATTGTACATATTAGTATAATTACTTGAACAACACTCATTGTATAGTACTGAGATTTGACCTAGTTCCGTACATGATCCCAATTAACCTTATTATCTGCCATCCGACAAACATCACCTCATGAATCAATTTGCCCTGATACAAGTCCGTATACATGATCCTATGACTATTGGGCCTAATTCCATTGCAATGCAGCGATGCAGCGTCCGCTATATATACCTGAGTGGCATGCACTAACGGTACCACAACCACATGTACACAAAAACATATCACAACAGTTCCGCATTACGGAGTAGGAGGAAAAAACCACACTCTGCCACAAGCAAAAGCAGGACGATGAGTCAGAATGGCAGCAGACATAGGGTTCAGTGTGTGTGCCGCGGGAAGCAGAGCAAGAAACGCAGATCGCCCTGTACAGCAGCCCCCTTGTTATAGCACTGACATGCACTTCGGGGAAAAAAACCCTTCTCCGTACGCGTAATTTGCCATAACATTACATAATGATGTAACAGCGTTCTCCTGTGCAATAACGAAGCGTTGGCATGGCAACAGACTCACCCCTGGAATGATGTAGAAAGACGAACGAGGCGGGTTACAGTTGACGTCCAACATCGCCTCGTTGTCATTGAGCAGACAAAATTGCGTCATTTCCACCATTTTGAACAATGCAACAAACACCGGTTTTGTTTGAGGGCTCTGGGAAAATGCTAATAGCATGCACGCACAACACGCACGCGCCCCGCACAGGCGACGCACCGGATGTCAAGGGGAGCGCTGCAAATCCCGGGAAAATCAATGCGTCATCGGCGGAGTGACCGGTGAAAAGCCCCGAAGCCGAGATTAGCCTGCAGGTGATGTGGGTCCGGTGTTGCTTAGCAACGCATCCAATGACAACAGAAAGGAAATCAGTTAATCCAAAGTCAAGTGATCACATGGATTGGGTCAATCAACGCACGCACCACGAAAGATACGAAAATAGGCGACTGGGAACCCCACCATCCAAGACCGTGGCGCCACCATCAGTGCTGCTACGGCTTTGCGTGGATGTTCACTTGAAATGTTCGCGACAACCGGCTCAATCAATTGATGCCAAATATGCAGAAGCGAAAAAAAAAACAAAAACAAAAAAAAACAAAAACAAAAACAAAAACAAAACAACAACAAAAACTTGTAATTTAAGATTTGTCGCAGAATGTTTTCCACGGACGAAGTTTTTTAACGGGTTGGTAGTTCCGAACTGAACCTAAAATTCAACTCATTTTACTCAATAAGAACACATGAAAAATTCAAAAACGAAGAAGAAAAATGAAATGGGGTGCCGAACAACATGGTTGCAAATGTTCATTAGATTTTTACATACATTAATGAAAGCATGAAAGAGAGACTGACCTCATCACCTGATTGAGGAGGAGCGCCTCCAGCAGAGGGCATCCTCTTCACCGTCGCCTTCTCCGCTTGGATGCTATCCTCCTCGCGGTCGAAGTGGTCCTCGGGGGCAGTGTGCAAGGTCACTGTCCTCATGGGGCTCACTTTGGGGTCGGGCAGCGCTTGAATTTTCTTCCTGGTCTCACTTTTGGGAGAGGCATCCTGAGACAACTTCTCCTCATCCTCCTCCTCCTCTGCTCTGGACATTTCTTCGTTTTCTTTTTCTTCATTTTCTTCTTTGCACAACGTGACAGCAGCTTGTATGGATTGATCAACCAATTTGCTAGCCACTTCCACCTGTTCAGGGGAGCCATCCTCCTTATCAGTGACATCCTTAGCTATGACACCATCTCTCTCGTCAGCAATGGCATCATCACCCTCCCTATCAATGACGTCAACCTCCTGAGCTGTGACGTCATCACCCTCCTCATCAATGACGTCAACCTCCTGAGCTGTGACGTCATCACCCTCCTTAGCTATGACGTCTTCACCCTCCTTATCAATGACGTCAACCTCCTGAGCTGTGACGTCATCACCCTCCTTATCAATGACGTCAACCTCCTTAGCTGTTACGTCATCACCCTCCTTAGCTATGACGTCTTCACCCTCCTTATCAATGACGTCAACCTCCTGAGCTGTGACGTCATCACCCTCCTTATCAATGACGTCAACCTCCTTAGCTGTTACGTCATCACCCTCCTTAGCTATGACGTCTTCACCCTCCTTATCAATGACGTCAACCTCCTGAGCTGTGACGTCATCACCCTCCTTATCAATGACGTCAACCTCCTTAGCTGTAACGTCATCACCCTCCTTAGCTATGACGTCTTCACCCTCCTTAGCTGTGATGTCATCCCCCTCCTTATGAATCCCGTTATCTCCCACCCCAGCAATGGCATCATCACCCTCCGTATCAATAACGTCAACCTCCTTAGTTATGACGTCATCACCATCCTTATCAATGACGTCAACCTCCTTAACTGTGACGTCATCACCCTCCTTATAAATTCCGTTATCTCCCTCCTCAGCTTTGGCATCATCACCCTCCGTATCAATAACGTCACCGCCCTCTTTATCACTGACTTCACTGCTTTGATTGAAGCTGTCACTTTCAGCAATGTCGTCTTTGAGCACCGTTGAAATATCCAGATTGCCTCTGAAAGGATCCACTCCGGCGAGATATTCAGTCTCGACGGCCACTTCCTCGTCGTCACCGTCATCATTGTCCAGTTCATCAGCAGAATTAATGGCAGAGTCCAATTCAGCCAGCACCTGTTTCTCCTGGTCATGCAGCTCCTTGTCCTGCTCGATACAAGTCTCGAGCGCTTTCCCAATGATCTCTGATGTGATCTGCTCGGCAAGAACGAAGTCCTTGCTTTGTTCGTCATCCATTTCGACAGATGAAGAAGGAGCGTTGATCTCAGATGACGCAGCACAAGCCTCCTCTCCGTGCACCGCACTAGAATCAATGCTATCTGCGTCACTCACTTTATCCCGTACTCTTTCCAGGGTGTTTTGCGTCGATTGAGCTCCTGATAAATGTCGCTCAACGAAGCTGTTGGGCGGTGTGAACGGCAGCGCGTTTGCCCCTATCACCTCGGATTCATCTCCGAAATCTTCACTTCTCCGTTTCTCAATTTTCCGCACCATTTCGGAGTTGTGGAAAGACGTGAGATCGTGCTGTTTCTGGTCACCCAGGTAGCTCTCGATGTGACTGTTCTTCGGGGTGAAAGGGAACGTGTCGTGGGGCTCACCAGCTTCCAAAGCGTCCATGTCGTCACCCAACGACGCTCGCTTATTGCGAATGCTCTCCACCATGTCTGAGTTATGGAAGCTGGGCAGAGCAGAGTGCCTGAAGCCATCGCCATCAGTGACGCTGTTCTGAGGGGTGAAAGGGTAGCGATCAGGTCTCCCTTCTCCATTCTCCTCCTTCCCCTCCTCCTGCTCCTCTTCGTCCCCTTCGTCCCCTGCGAGATCGTCCCTCTTCTTGTAGATGGTCTTCACCATCTCAGAATTATTGAAACTCGGCAGCGACGTCTCGCGGCCAAGATCCATGAAATCCGCGGAGCTGTTGTTGGGCACGAGGGTGTCGCTGGGGGCGGCGTTCAAGTCGACCAGTTGGTTCACCAGGTCGACATTCATTCCGTTCTTGCCATTGCTGGCGGTTTGATCCATGTAGCTGTTCGGAGGGGTCGAAGGGTAGCTGGTACCCTGCTCCGGTGTACAAGATGGGTCAGGGGTCGTGAGGTCAGGGGTCGCAAGAGGAGATTGCTCGAGGAGAATACTCGAGTGGTTAGCGAACGGGTCTTGGAGTAAATCACCGTCTTTTTCACTCGAAGCAAAGGGATCGAAATCCCCAAGGAGATCGGCTGTCGGTGGTTCCTCGTTGATCAGGGGCGCCTCTCCCTCGGCGCAGGTGGGTGTCGCCAGGTGAGCACCCAGTTGTGTGAGCAGCAGTTTGCGGGAAGCACGGGTGTTACCTTGCGAGCAGAAGCTCAGGTGTTGCGACGGACGCCGGGTGTCTTCAATGGTCAGCAGCAGAGAGGGCTCCGTGCATCGGTCGAGGGCGGAGAACACCTGCGAACAACAAGAAGAAGCATGTTGTGAATAATGCAGCAGGCAGCCAGTCAGCGCACAATCGATACACGCATCACGGATGAGTAGCGAGCGATGTGTACTGTATTAGCCATCAGTGCAACAACTCACTGCAGGAGCATTCGACGAGAACCCGCATACAGGCAGCAAGCTGTAAAGAGCTAAAGGCCACAAACAACCTCCACCTCCGTCGGCTAACATTGATCGGCGAAAGCATTCCTCATATCACATTTGGATTACAGCCGCCAATCGCTATGATCTCAAGCCTCCTGTGACGCAACAAACGATCGCTGCGCTCTATAAAAAGCCCCGTGCATGCGAAGTGAAGTAGCACAGATCGGCGGGTGTTAAACGCGGATTACAGCACTTAGTGCGGCATCAAGCACAATGGGCGTGTCTCGTAAATCATAGCCACTTGTTCCCTTGCGATCGAATCAAAAGGTTTTTATACCCTAGCACCATTACTACATCTATCGCCACCACCCCATGCAGTGCATGTACAGTTGCTGAGTAATAATCACAATTACCAGTTGATAATAATATGTACATCGAGGCTGATCCGAGCAGGCAAAGGTGGCTGCGATTGGTTATATCATATGCCTCCAAGGAACGGCTTATATCAGATTATTTCAATCGGATATAGCGGCACGTTTCCTTCAATAGAAGTACATCCATAGCAAGAACCTCGTAACAGTCTCCGTAACACTGGCCTCCTGTGTCAATCCGTGACCAAACCAACGCTACACACAAAAGATGGGCGTCGTAATGGCAGTGCATGTATAAGCATCCTCGTTTGAGCTCAACTTCGTTTTATTCCGGACGGACGGACGAAGAGGTCTGATATGCACAGCACTCGAAAGTTAATTAATTATTACGTAACCACCTGGTTGTGCTCAGCTAATTGGAACGACCACACGCAAGGGCGGGTGGGCTGCAAATCTGCGAAATCTAACGCGTCGGCCATATAATATGTTGCATTGATAATAATATGTCACAGTTAGCATCTCTCGTTAAGATGGCTGAATAGTTGCATAACACCAGGAGCGCTACTAAGTCTGCCACCTGGGCAATTATCTCTTGAGGCAGAGTCATATATTCCTTTTACTATTCTTGAGCCTCTCCTTCGATTCAGACGCAACTGAGATTTAGCACAATGCCTCCTCCTCGAAGGAACCCAAGGTTAAGTTGTATACTGTTACAAATTCAGCACACCAGATTCTGGTGCAATGCGCCTATTTGAGTGTAGGTCTGGACGTATGATATCAACCTACACGTACCGGTAATTCATCATTAAAGCTCTTAATCATGTATTTCTTACCCGATGTAATTAGTTTAGGAGATAATATCTTCAGCGAACTGCGTGCAAGAATGGTAAATACATATAAACAAATGAAATACCGCAACGTTTGTACTTGAATAGCTTCTATAAAAGCGGTTCACAACAGCTTATCCCTGATAATAAACACGTTTCAGTGAGCTATGATCACAAGCGGTGCATCATCTTTGAAAATAGCAACCACTCGTGGCCTGAGACATGAATTGTCGTTTGCTCGCTACGACGATCAAGCACGACGGCATTGACATGCGATGGCCCAGATATCACTGTATTATAAAAGTGGCTCCAACCTATTGCTCAGGAGTAAAATGCTATCGATCACATAAACAGGGCGCCAGTCACAGTGAAATGCGCCAAATTTCACGAATTCAATATATCATTATTATTTTCTTTCATTATGGTAAAAAATTAGTTTGTACAAAATTTAATGTACAACATTGTAAACACTTGTAGCTAAAAGTATGGTATGCGTTTTCCTAAATCCACCCACATCTGCTGAGCAAGATGTGTTATGTGACGGGATCGCTAGTAAAGCGTTGACTATAGTCTATTGTGTAAATTATTCATTGCAAATGAATGAGCCAGTATTAATATTTGCCTCATATATTAATTGTACTGATATTAATCACCAGCACAGGTCAATTTCCTATACCTCCATGAAGTGAAACTCTTCGCACACAATTAAGCCCTTAAAAAGTTGAATGATCATGAAGTGAGGACAACACGAATGGTCAAATGAATGGTCCTTTCACTTCGCTTAGAAGCGAGCCAACCAATAGAACCAAGCAAACCACGATTCATGTCTTAGGCCATAAAATGATGAAAATAATTCATCTTCGTCCAACCAGGTACCATAACACAACAGATGCAATGCGTCATGCTGTGGTTTTCAGGTCACAAAATCCAACACACAACCCTCTGCCTGCTAGGCAAGAGCGCTATGCCACTCTATGCATACATTTACTGTTACCAGTGGCTTAATTAGATGTGAATGTGACGATATAATTGAATACAGCACCATATTGTTGATCAGAATATTAAAATTTTCTTTGTCAAAGATGAGCAACATGCGAATATAGTGCATGCGATGGTGAAACAAATACATGCACGTAATGGTACATTAGCAATGAGCATAAGCCCTTTTCAATGTTAGAAACAACGGTTTTATTTGAAATAATTCAACAATTATTGACAGTATTGTTCTCGAAAAAACTTCTTGACTGACGGAAGAACTTTCTTTCGTGAGATTTTTGGGCAAGTTAAGAAGGTTTGTAGAGAAGAGAGAGAGGAGTAAGTATGTGAAGAGGAGGAAGAAGGAGCAAGCGGAGGAGCAGAATGAGGAGCTAGGGAAGACAAGGCAAACTCAGTCTGGAGACACAGAAAAGTCACAATCTGCAAAATAGCAAGCTCTGATTGACTGATGTAAACTTCAAAGTTAGTAATATAGCTATTACGTATGACATTATTCCCATAATTCACATGTAAAGTTGCATTTTACACTTTTATTATAAGTACATAGAGTGATGGAGGTATAAAATAAAAATATTTTATAGTTTTTTCTTTGACATGTAGTTCAGAAGTTTTAGCTGTGAGTCACAAACAAACCAGAAGAAGGTCTGTCTTTTTTAGAAACTGAGTGATGGAGATACATGCACCTCCTTCCAACATATAAGGCCATTATTAAATCGGAAACTGAATTATTGACAAATTCAGGAATCAAAATGTTCCTACTGGTCTTCATAAATATTTATTCCCAATTTTGAATCTACACTAAAGATCAGCCTATTCAAAAGAAAACAAATTACGCTTCATAAAAATTTGAATGCTCTGCAAACACAAGGACTCTCGGCTGTGATCTCAGACAGAACACAAAAAATCCACAGTGCAGGGACTCATTCTCTTCTACTAAATATGAAATGTCTGTACTAATCAGGCCATTATGTAGGGTAAGTGCACACAGAGTAGCCATATTACGAAGTGCATTCATGATAAATGAGTTGATCACACTGATTAGCAAGCAAAGCAAGAATTGACGCAAGTGAAATATTGAGAAGAGCAATCAATCACCTTCTGGACGAGAGGAGCGTCTCGTGAGTGCACTGCAATCTGCCGTTGCGCTTCCTCCTTCTCGTCAACAATCAGGCACATGAGGATGACAGCCGACGCCTCCTGCTTCTCTTCAAAGGTCATAAGGTCAGCATCGACATTCTCACGAGCGAGGAAATCCTGCAAGTGAAAGTGAATTACAAATTAAAATTACCGTGAGTATTAATTGAAGAGAAATTTCAAGTGAAATTAGGAGAAAACTTACGTTGATGTGGCAAGGAAGGGAGCAGAAGGCGATGGTCAGCTCATCAGTCTTCAATATTTTCAGGTCTTTCCGCAGTAAATCGTTGGTTGAGAGAGCTGAAAAGGATTATGATTACCTGAATAAAGTGCATTATGATTTAGCTTTTAGTGCTTTATGATTTGAGGATCACGTAAAATTGAGTTAATCATAACGTACCCGAAATGTCATTCTTAGCAGCAATAATCGCATTGAAGGTTGTTTTTCGGTCACGTTGTGGGAGTTTTGCCTCAATTTTGTCAATCATAGCGGAGTCCTTGGGAGTGACTCGACCAGAAGATTCAGCTAAACAAACCGTGTCAACCAGAATAGTTCCTAGAAGAAGAAAAAAACTGAGTGGATTGCCACGAGGTGAGATCATGGCCAACCATAGAGCAGCTCAGCTACTTCGTCCGTCATTTCAAACTCAGTATTTGCAAATATTTTCTCCGCTATGAGCGTAGTGCATGATCCAACCATTTCCACCGTCACCTCACATCTTGAAAAGGGAACCAGATTGTGCAATGTCTGTGTGACGTATCAAAACTCACGAATCGGAAGGCTCCCTCTCAAGAACATGGTGATCAATAACTTCCACAACCAAAGGCTCATAGCCTTTATAGCTCTCCTTGAGTACATTATGGTCAACCAACGTAATCTTAACATCTTTCTCAGTTGTCCATTCAGCCAACTTCACCTGATTGCAGAAGGTGAGCAATTCGCGCGTTATGCCATGTTCACCAAAAGCAAAAACAGTCTCTGTTTTGAGCTGGAAATCGGAGCTGGGAACATCTAGGACTGGAAGGAAGAACTCACCATCGTGAATCTATGGGGACAATATTGATTACAAATGATGAAGTTTACAAATTTTTGCTGACTCACCTTATTTAGAAAGAAAGCGTATACAACGGCTGAGACAGCGGAATCAAGATCACAGGCTTCATTGCCCAGAATGATATGTACAGCAGTGAAGTCATTGGACTCCTACATAATGGAAATTCCTGTGATTTTACTCATTTTCAAAATCACGTTTAAGACTTACCAAAATCTGCTTTGAGTTATGAAGAAATTCCTCCATGTTGATCAAGATTTAAGGCACATGGTGAAAGGGATCTGAAAGTGGTCAAGAAATAAGTGTTTAGTCAGTAACTAAGTAAAATTATAACATGTTTTTATAATTACCAATCAAAGAAAGGAATCATGGAAAAAGGTGGAGATAATAGTAGACCCCAAAGTGACTTCACTTAAAGGGAGTTAATCCATATTTGGGTCTACAAGAATATTCTACATGGTGCACAAGTCTATCCTCTTCATTTTCAAATCACTCGCGAGCCAAAATTAATTTATTTTCGCTGCCATCCGTGAATACCTGTAAACATTCTTTTGAGTAAACCCATAACAAGATATTTTTTGATAGACAATGAAATTGACTGGAACGATACTCCAACGAATGCTTTACTCAAAAGCAATCAGACTTTTGACAGGGAAGAAATGCAATCAACCAATATCTGCAGAGAAATGTTTGATACCAGCTCAGGCAGAGGAGATAGGGATTCAGATCCCCATAAAATACCCCAAATCTGGGTTACAAATATCCAGAAATCCGACCATTACAGCAAAATAATGCTCACTCATAACTTGCTATGGTCATTGCAGACTTCTTGAAGAAGGAAAATCATCTCATGGCATGGTCATGGTAATGATCATGGTTGGCAGATCTACTTATTCGCTGATTTAGTCCAATAACCTGATAACACTAGTGACTAGAAGTAGTATACACAGGGAAAAACAGTCATGACTTGCAAAGTGAGAGTCAGTCACTGAGTCAGCCTGCCAGTGTTACTTGACTTTAGCCTTTAGGTGAATGCTGATTGATTGCAATATTATAATTATGGAAGTAGTTGGGTATTGGGCCCGGCCGGATGCCAAGCTACTATATTTACCATAATCAGGTAATAAGGTATCTCATTCTCTAGCTGACATACTACAGCGAGACGGAGGGGTCTACGTAGACCTCGCCCGATATATATCTGTGCTACTCAGTCATTGACTGATTGAGTCATTCTGATGATTCTCATCGACTCATGATGATGATCATCGATTCTTTCGTGCAGGATAATCATAATGATCAGAAGAACAAGAAAATTCAATTTTCATTGAACAAGAGAATTGTGCAGAAAATTTTGATGTAAATAATAAGTTCATACACGCCAGAATCCTACGTGGCAGTATGATAATCAGAAATTACCAAATAAAGTTTTGAACAGGATCTCGATAACTCCCCCAGAAGTTCTTGTCAAAATATTGACGTACTACGTCATAGAAATGCGGGCACCTTGAAAGTTGCGCACTTCGTCATCGGGATTTGTGTACACAAATGTTTGTGACGTTTGACACAATCGTTCACGCTGGAGGTTTTGGACGTTGAAACAATGTGCCGTGTTTCATCTGTTCACGGGAAAGTTCAATCAAGTAGGTCGATCGATCGACTTCCATAAGAAGTTTTCTTGCGTTTAGAAATGTTAATATATATGATTGTGTTCTGTCTGTGGCTCTGTGCTCTAAAATTTGCAATTTGTTAGCATGTATAATATGCAGTTGAGTTTGATTGGATTTAGGTCATTTAGCTGACAGTGACATACTTATCGTCTTATGATACTTAAGTACAGTGAGACCTATTCCCCTCTTGGGAAACGTCTCTGCGTCTAAGCGAGACCCACGGATCGTACATGGACCTCGCCCGATCTATCTGTGCTAGATTTGGTTTTGAAGCTTTCTTAGCTTCTGAGCTTCAAAGCTTGCAGTTGCAGCAATCATCATTGATCAAGCATATAATTATTAGACTCTTAGAGATACTCAGACAGCAGGTACAATGAATGCACGGCAATCCATATCATTATATTATACCGTTATGTACAATTAATCACCGGTTACCATGGTAAACAGATAAGTTCCATATTAATCAAAAATGATTAAATGAAAACCCTTTTCACACTGACACTCATTCATTCAGTGACACTGTGACACTGCCTAAGGTCAAGTTGTGGCAATTATAGAACAGCTTTATAATGAATAAATTCATAAAATTCATAAAATCTCGATCAAATGGTAGTATACCTGTTGATAGGAAATTTTCTCATCCATTTACATGACTGTAATTAAGATCTATTCTTCCTGAACTCTTGAAGTGGAAGGAAAAATTTGCGAATGTGAGAAACCCAGCATCTGGTTCTTTACTCGAGTCCTCTTAACTGATTGCATTGTATTTTTCTTGTTAACAAATTCTACCCATGGGGACAGAAAATGAATTTGAGTTAGAGTTTTTCAAGTTATGGGAGTTTGACATATCATTACAAAATTCAATGTGCGGGAATAGGGAGGGACTTGGGATTCAAAATGGCTTCAACTTATAGAGCGATTTGAGTTATGGCAGTTTTGACATATTGAGATTATATTGTAGATCTATTACTGTATCACTATCTGCTCAAGGGTACATTATGTCCAAATAATTTAGATATATCATGCCTATAAAAATCATAGTACCATATTATCTTGGTTATAAGCACCCTCCTAATTAAACACGCATCCGACCATTTTCAAACCAGAAATTTATTAATTTATGTACACGCCCACCAGCGCCAAGGTATTTAATACTATTTATAGCAGCAAGCTCTGTGCTGACATCTTACTTAATCTGTTACAGGCAGTGTCAGCAGCACTCTCAGTTTTGAACAAGTTGTTTTAACTCTATTCAGGAAAAATAATAAAAGGCATGTTATACACAGACAGCTCGCTGCTTGTTGATTTCACGAGTCAAACTCCTTATCGGTGCAATAGTATTTTCCCCAAATGCATTAGTGAAGAATTTAAGCCCATAAGATGCATGTATACTATCAGCAACCATGCTTTGGGAATGTACAAACTAAGACTTAGACTTTATGAGGCTGCTTTGAACGACCTCTATAGATGAATATTACATTAATTAGCAGTGTAAGGGAACGTAATCCATGCTCAGCCCTAAATCAGAGCATGCACAGCCACTCCCAGTAGTGCGCTGCTCACAGCCATGCAAATCATATTATGTAAGTCGCTTCTTATGGGCTATGGTATTAATGGCTGGTGTCACTCAATCTCAAATGCTGTAAACAGAATAAATGTACCAAGGGTCTAGTAGGCCTATCTTTAATTGAACTGATGCCATGCAGGTTCTTCTGGCTATGCAGCCTGCTGTTTTAAAGAGGACCTCTGGTTGTTTTGAACTAGTTACGGATGTTAGAGGATGCATCCCAAAAGACAAATACTTTGACTGACATATTTTTAGACAATACGCTTGTTGTGGGCTAATTCCTAGATACATCGAATTTGAGAGGTTTAAAATCTCGCTTTCCTCTCGCGTTCGATTTAATACCGTCGTGACGGCATAAAAGTAATTCTCCTATTGTTAACAATGGGAGCCGTCGAGTGAGCAGATCTTTCAGCATTTCTCATAAAAGAAATCTTGCACTCATCTCGTTTCAAGCTATTCTGCAGGAGCAGGAAATTCGTATTTTAATTTGTCTTGAATATCATTCACAGTTGGCCAAATTTTTCAAAAACGGCCTCTCGTCACTTAATAAAGCCCACAGAACTGATCTGAAAAGGTTCCGAAATGAACAGAGTTCCTCTTTAAGCATTACTTAAATATGGGTCACGCTTCCCCAGGTTTACAAGGGAATTTTGTGGAATGCGCGTCTAGGTACAGTGAAACCGACATGCTCTCAGCCTCTGCATTATCGCACTGCGCGTATAACAAAGACAATACAGGAATTACAATTTATTAATAAAACAATGATTTCATAAAGCAATTATGCATTATAAAATGCTCAGACGGGCTGCAATTTTTTGGTTATGCCAGCACCGCAATCCGGGTATGCATTGCATAAACACAAATTATCATGTGTACAAAGTCAAACAACTTGAGCAAATATTCATGAAATTTCAATAAAAACAAATGAATTTAACCTGGTTTAATTGGAGGATCAATCGACAACGGGTCAAAATAAAAATTCAATTTTCATGGTCAGATGTTCCTTGTCCCCTAACTCACATGCCAATAACACTAGAGAGGATTTTTGGGCCAAATTTCTCCATGATACGCTCAACTCTGCCCTGTGGGATGTTGTTACACTTCAATATACATATATATATATATATATATATAGATATATTGATGGCATATCTCTTGAATGCGGTCATTTTGTTATTTTTGTACTGGTATATGCGGATAGCATAGGTTGATTAGTGATTAGCACTGTGGTAACCATGGTACCATCACATTGAATAATTGTTTGGTTAGTTATGTTGCCCTGAGTATGCTCAACAGCTCAAATTAACCAAAAATATTTGGATCTCATTTTACTCAAGTGTTCTTTGATTTGTGTATTCCATTCATTTAAACTCATCACTGTGTATAGCTACACAATCACATTCAAATACAATTTCTTTCAGATACTTGCTGACAGTGCCTGAATAACTAATTGCATTCTTGAATCGCTGGTCTATCTTACTCCAACAAGACCGCCATCAAGACCGTCCCAATGTAAATGGCTACAGTGAAGACTCCATTCATCTGTGATTTACATGCAATGACCAAACAACCAAGTAACGCTTGGTTCTGCAGTTATTCACAGCTTTTGCATTTTGACACTTGATTGGTTTTGAAGACTGAAAACCAATATGATGAAATTGAGGAGGTACATGGCCTTTGTGGGCTCTGGAATGTTCTTCGTTGTGTGTTGTTCGCTGTATTTGATGATGGAGACTATCGGAAATGCGCCTCAGAATGAAGAACTCAACGAACCCAATGTGAGTATTCAGGGGACGTAAATTTATGTCAGTACTAGTGCTCTCTTCTGGGCTTCATTTGATAATTTTAAAATAGTTGCGGCAAAATGTTACAAACACATTTATTTAACATTGCTTTGATCTATTGAAGACTAATATTCTATTTAAAATCGATTTTGAATTAGCGTGTAAATCAGGAGTCTCGCATTTTGCCGACTCTTGCTTCACTCAAATTGGCAGTAGAAGTGATCACGTGACTTTCTTGGAAGTTCAGTGCTTGCAATTTTCATCTGAAAAGCTAACCAAACCTATATTCAAGTCAAATTTCAACTTTCTGCGATTACGTGTTCTGTTAGGCCGAAAACTTTTTGAACAGCCCTCGTTTTACAGTATTATAGACATTTATGACATCTCCCTTGCCCTTCTATTACAACATGAATCAGGATCATCTTCCGGGGTAGGCGAGTGAGTCGTTTCAGCACCACATCTGTGATGCTGAAAGGACTCACTGCAAAAAAAAACTTCATAATCCCTTGTCTGGTTGCTCAAGCATATCATGAAAACTGAGACAAGGCTTGTTGGTGCGTTTCATGAACTGTCTTTAATGAAGTTTACTCCAGCAGATGAGTTTGATGAGGTGATAGTCATTTGGTGTATAATATCACTCTGTTGAGTCTGATTAACTCTATTTATCATCAGAGATTAATTATCTCTCTGTCTTTTGAATGAATTATTTGAATTGAAAGAAAACGAATCTTATTTTTAAAAATCGGCTGTCGACAGTATTAAGTACATGTATATGTTTTAAACATTTTCATGCTCTCTTGTTTTTCATAATTAGTTAATTGTTGCATCCAAATGATGTAAATACAATCTGAGTGAGTCCACTCCTTTTGTATTTAGTATAATCATTGTTTTTCAATGACATAGGTGTACGCATTCATTTGCATTCATTTGCATTTCATTACTTCTGTAATTGCGGGAAAATTGCACGGCATTTCCTGGTTCTCCTCTGGGGTCAGCCAACAGCGCTTTCCGGGATGTTTACACTTTGCAAATGGTGTTTCCATGAAATATGCAATTCGATGTCATCTATAACACCTTGGTATTGTGATTAATTGTGTCATCAATCATTTGTACATCAACAAACATGTGTCGTTGCAGCAATTCAGAATTCATAAATTAACCACCCCAGCAGCTGCCTGCAAAATATGCATATGCATGTAAAACATGCAATGATATCACATGCATAATGAATTATCATGGTGACTCATTTAGAGGGAAGGGCTGGGTATGTAGGACTCCAAACCTGGGTGTGATCCAGACGACCTAAATGGCGAATCAGTGCATCAGTGGAGATGGCATGCATGAATAACCCACAAACAATAAAATTAGGGAAGAGAGCCATTTTCTTATATGGCACCAATATAATTAACATCAAAGTATTGACTGAACTGTAAAACCTGAGCCAATTAAGCAGCCGCACATGGCATCTGATCAGAAGGTTAGACTCTCAGGCAGTTGCATAGAGATTAATCATTGCACTCTGTGGGTATAGTTACTATGGTACCTGGATTTCAAAAGTACTAGTCGAGTGACAGACTCAGGGACACTTATTACGGCTAATGTTTTCTATGCAAACATAATTTATTGGATATCATTAAATCGACCTACCAGGTTGTATGGGTGCAGTTCTGTGCAAGGTGATACATTTATGTACATATATAATTGTATATATTTCTCGCCTATGGATGACAATCATGACAATGTGATGTAGAGCCGGATATTTTCAATGATGCTCTAATTTTCACTATACAATATACATATCGAATTGTACATACATCCGCAGTTTTTCGTTGTCCGTTGAAATTTTCTGCCACAGATGATGCCTTGTGACATTGTATTTGAAGTGTTAGCATGCTGATACTCTGCATGTACAATATTGTTATCAAAGTGTGAAAATATATACATGTATCCAGAAACACTGTGTTGATTATTCAGCTTAATTTTGTTGGAAAATGTCTTCATTTATTTCATGAAAATAATTATTTCTCAAAGAAAATATTTCCTTAAAATGAAAAAAAAAACCCACCGTAATCTGTAATTTGTGTGTGTCGAATGTGTTTATTGATCGCATCAATCCCTCAATGCTAATGAATGAGTGTTGAGAGCTGCATATGTCATCAAAAGCTGATAACCCATGTATATTATGCCATCAGTAATTATATATTGTATGAAATACCTGTATATATAGTACCTGATAAACGGAAATACTACATGTTTGGATGCCCAGTTTCCCGATTTTTTTATTTCAAATTTCACTGTAATGAAGTGTAACTCATTTGTTTTCAAATTGTATTTACAATTGATGAATTATGATTATTAAAAATGTTCAAATCAGATGGGAAGGAGAACCATGACGTATCTTCCAGCATCCATGTCGTTTCCATTCAAATTCGCTACAAAAGGACTTTGAACAGTTGACCTGAGCCGACGGACTGCTGCTGAATTATTCACCTTAGTCATTATTCACATTTCTAGTCTCATTTCCTTTAATACCTTTATACTAGTATGGTTGTGCAGGTACATGTATCGATATCCATTCGTTGTGAAGAATAAGAGATCTCTAGAACATCCGAGTACCGGAAATAATATAGAACAAAATAATAGAATAAAATTACCGTTGATATAGATACCGGTATGATACATGACATGTTTCTTTTTTAAATCATTATTAAAAACAAATTGTGTCATGCATTGACTTTTTATTTTTCATCATCGACATTAATTACTAGTATTGCATTGTCTTATGAGCAGACGACAGTCATACCACCAGTTCGGTTGGAGCGGCCAACTGGGTGTTACACAGTGTTAGTATTGGTCTTTTACCTCTGTTCTTTTTTTTTCTTTTTCTTTTTTTTTTTTTTTTTTCTTTTTCTTTTTTTTTTGTTGTTGTAAATTTTGTTTGTTTCAGCAGAATTTTAATCAAAATGTCTGAAACAGAATTTTAATCAAAATGTGTAACATTTTTTTCTACAATATTTAAAATTACAGTACTAATTATTGATGTTATGCGTTGAGTTGAATCTCAATGAAAAAAAAAAATTTATTGTAATGGCATCTCAATTGTCAGATGCGTGTATTTTTGTTTCATGAATAAATAATGAGGATAATTATTGGCATAAGCAGCGGCGTGTAGACAAAAACAACAATTCTGCGAATGAAAACATTTTATATGAATTATTCTCTAGAGTCTACTTGTGTATACCATTCTGTCCACAAATGCGTTGCATTCACAAAATAATTATTATAATTATATAAGCGCGTTCACATAATGTGCGTGCGTGTCGAAAACGCACGTCGGCAATATTTTCCGTGACACTATTTTATGTTTTTGCGTCCACATTTGCGGCTGCGTTTCTGCGTGCGGTAAACGCACGCATTCAGATGGATCGACTGGCGCCCGTATCACCCGAATGGGTTGGGTGGAGCCGTAAAACCCCATCACTCACTTCAGATGGATCGGTTTGTGCGGGCGATATTTTCATCGGGATCTTCCATTGACATTACAATTCTGTGAATTTGAAAACGTGCATCTCTATGGCAACTCAGTTGGTGCATGCGTAAAATTAATCACTCCCTTTTTTTTATCTATGTAATGTATGTAATTCTCTTTTACTCATTTTTATTATATTTATTTATTTTTTTTTTTTTTTTTTTTTTTTTTTTTTTTTTTTTTTTTGCATACATTCATATTGATCGTATGCCATATACATTATGACATTCTTATCTGGGTACTGACATCGCAGATATTTATAATCTACAGAAAAGAGCAGTAACAATTATTTTTAAATCCAAGTTTAACGCACACT